>JBCAUA010000330.1:0-13647 GCA_038406235.1 Peronia verruculata | reverse complement strand
TATAGTAAAGGGGGGTTATTCCGTACCCTTTCGCTCATTTGATCCCGGGGGCAGCCATGGTGCTTTCATAGTTCAATCAGCTGTTCCATGCTAAAGAAGAATTATTTCTGTAACAAAAATAACCATTTGCTGCTTGGTTTCACGTGACTGAAGGTCATGAGCTTTGGCTTTGGAATGTGAGGCTCTGTCTGGGTATTTCGTACCTGGGCATAGTTCACCGTACCAGCATGTTCCATTTTACGTACCCCCATGTACCTATTTTCATACCCATGAACCATTTTCCGTACCCCTGGTATATATTTTTATATGTGTATGGTTAGGATTAGGAATTAGGGTTTAATAGGGTTAGGATTTTGGGCTATTAATACTAGGCTTAGGATTATGTGATGTCAATTAATTATCAGTTGTATTTTAGTACCTTTCATCAACCATACAAAGACATATGGAAATCTTTCCTATATCACATATGTATAGATATTAATTATTATGAACAAAACCCAACACATTTGTTTAAAATGACAATTTGAATGTTTTATTACATCTAGATCCAGATCTAATTGATCTTTCAAAACAATAAGAAAAGAGAAGAAACAGCATGAACATCTGGTATCTCAACAAAGGAATATAAAATGCATAGTATTGTGCAATAAGGCACACATATTGGGCTTTTTGTTCAGCAGTTGTGCAAAAGACACAAACAGGCTGAACTAAAATGGCATCACAAATCACCAAAATAAAAATAAAAAATCAGGAAGATTGCTCATCACTGTTAATATCTATTACTCTTTGTGCAAAAGGGACACGAAACATGTAGTAATAAATTTATTTATTAAAATGGCACATGAAGAATGGAAACAAATCATTTTACAAGACAAGATTGTGTCTCAAATCAACATCATTCAGAATGGCAAGTCAGATAACAATAACAGAACCGATTTTAAATTTGAAGAGCCAGACAAAAGCAACTGTGATCATTATTCAAAAATATAAACATAGGTGGCATTTAAAATCTGTTTTCTCCCTGATTGCTTTCAACATATCTCCCTTCAAGATGTCTGGCACACAAACCTGGTGCATCCACTTTTTGCAGGTGTCACAAAACACCCAGTCTGCAGCCTTTTCTGCAAAACAAATGAAACACTTTTCAGAGACCCCGCTAGTAGCCACCACCAGCAGTCCGATCATTTTCACTTTTGTTCATTCATATATATGACAATTAGATCTTATATAATATAGATCTATATAGGCTTAGTTTTTATTTATAGACTAGGTTGTGACTTTTTTTTTGCACCTGCTGACCTGTTATCCCTTAAGAGTGTCCATTTTTATCCACATGCATTCTGGAGGTCAGTGTCCACCTTGATTGATCGTCAATGGCCAAAATTCACTATATTTTAAAAAGTTGTCAATGCCAACTTCTCAGTTCAGTAACTTACAGGTTGTATTGATTGTTGGCATTCTGTTTTGGGAAACTGACATAGTCAAGTGAAAATATTGTTGTATGACTGAAAAACAAAACATATTGTCATTTATCACAATAAGCAGCATGCAAAAAACCCTCAAAACAACACACAAAATTAGGCGCTTTTTCGTTTATTATCCCAGGCCTGTCTGTCACCTGCTCATCAGACGTACATGTTAGCATTAGGGTGGACTTGCACTGGTCGAGGGTCTCATACATGTTAGCGTTAGGGAGGACCGTCACCCGCTTGTCGGACCTAGGCCTACATGTTAGCGTTAGGGTGGACTTGTGCTGGTCGAGGGTCCAGCAGGTTAAGCCAGTGGGGTTGTTCTATTATTTGATAGTGAACCTGGGGTAACAAACGAAAAAGCGCCCAAAATTACTCAGGAGGAAGACCTGGTCAGCTGAAAACCACTGGTCATCAAGGTCTTGGTGTAGCTCAGGCAATGGTGGTTGGACAAGGGCAAATTTGTTTGCATCGGTTGACATGGAATTTGACCTTTTTACAGTAAGCTTTATGACATTTGATCATATGCAAGTCTTAGCAAAGATTTTTCTGCGTCCTTCCCATAATTGGAAACAGCTCAGTGAGAGCAGCCATTTTTAGAAAATGCCTTAAATGGTTGGACACTGATAGGCTGACTCCAGATCTATAGGCCTAGTCTCAATCTTGATACAGAGTCTGTCAAGATCTATACTCAGTCAGTACTCAGGGGGGTCACTGTGGCTGTGTAGTTGGCTTCTGCTTCAAGGTGAAAACAACTCACGCCTGTGAGATTGTGGTCGGGATTGACTCACAGGTCCTCCCATTGGAGGATGGGAGGACACGAAGATTGAAAATTTGCATTTTTTTTCAATGACTGAATGGTCCCCTGGCTTCCTCTGGGTAGGGAAACCTGACACCTAGCCTTCTTGGATAAGGGCAAATATAATTTGGAGGTCCTATATGTTATGTGATACACGTTAAAGAACCCCTTGGCTGTTTAAAATTGATGTAGAGTAGGTGGAATGCCGACAAAGATTCTCACAAAAAAAACCAGACAGCCTCTTTAAGACAAGATGATCCTACTTTCTAAAGATTGAAACTCAATACTCAATAATAGTTTAAAGAGAGACAGTAGAATGCTACAGATCTGTAGATGGAGTTGTAACTGTAAACATCTGGCTTAAATCTAAATGCGCAGATGTCAATCCATGGGTGATCTGTGATGTAGGCCTATATTCTTCTGAAAGGCTTGTAGCACAGATCAGTACTTAAAAAAAAATTAATAACAGTTGTTTACAGGTAAGTGAGGATCAGAGAGACTTCGATATTATTATTGTGGAGTTTATTATGTTTGCAGCAATTCAGCCTATGTGCAAACTGCCACAATTTGGATTTATATCAAGATTTAAAATTTAGAAGCAGTGAGGGAAACACAGTAAAACTTCTTTGGAGATATATACGTGTGTACATATAAAGGTCCTACAAGGCTGCAAGTATTTTTACCCTCAGTTTCATATCAATTTACAAGTGAAGCTATTTATGCAAAAGTGACAAATTTTAATTTTTTTGAAATTTGCTTTCCTTACCATTTGGCACATGAAACCGTTTTTATTGCAGTTGTTGAAAATAACCAGTTGAGACTAAAATACAGACAAATGTAAGCCCACTGTAGAAGACACAAATTTGGTCATAATTTTATCATCTTTCAGAGTTAATGCACACTTAATCTTTGTAGGATCAACGAATTTTACAAACAAGCCTGTTTATTTAACACATTTCGGGAAGACTCGATACACCCATTTTATAATCTCTTGAAATATTGTGACAGTAGTGACATTTGTTGCTTAAGAACTATTTGTGAGCATTACAGAATACACTTTAAAATCCAGCAGAGGCAATGTTCTTTGTGGCTCGAGTCTGCTATGTCCTAATGTGAATGTGTCCAGTTGTGTCTCTTGAACTGTGGATGGAATGTCCCTTTGAGGACAAAAAAGTTTATCTCATCGTACCTAATTACAGTCTTGTGTTATTTGTTTCAGTATAAACTGTGTAGAATTCTCATTGATATTGAGAGTGTATATTCAAACTGTCTTACAGATACAAATTTAATCACAAGAAGCACATTTGTGATGGATAGCAGTTGCTTTCATGCATTTGGAATAACGTGAAACAGTCATCAGTAATAATTTTGCATGGATTTATATGGTACCTGAGAGAATATGGGATAAAGGAGATCATTTTGTTTTTCTGTTACTTCTTTTGCAGTGACAGGGTTATCAGCAAGACTATTTGGAGTATGGACGTTGCTGGCTGGAGGCTTGAGGTTAATGTGTGCCATTGATATCCAAAACAGAACGTAAGTTGAACTGTTCATTTGATGATGAGGAGTGTATAATGTCACATATACCACTTTTTTTTTTTTTTTTTATCTCAGCTGCTGCCTTAGAAAGGTTCTCAGGAGACAAATGAACAACATATAACTCTGGGAAAAATCAAACTAGAAACCTATTGAAGAAGAGATTATCAAAGGGAGATAGCATGGGCTAGAACACATACTGAGAAATAAAATAGTTACACTGTCTGACAGTTGCTTGGATGGTATTTACAAGGAAAAAGGAGAGAAGCAGTTACTCTAGAGTGAAATGCAATATCCCAAGATTATTTGATCCTGAATAGAGTTACAAGCAATGATAATGGCCAGGTGTTGACAGTCAGTATTGACTGTCAATTTAACAGTGTTAGTAATGTCTGAATATATTATTTCATTTCAGCTTTGTAAATAGTAAGCTAATTTTAGACACCATATCCTCATGATAGAGGTACAATAAATCTTCAACCATTTATAGCATTATTTTGTCTGAGGTCAAGGTACACATTTTAATAATGATAGCATTCATAATTGTCATCATTTTAATGACAATAGTAACAGTCCTGCTGTTAGATTACATAATTAAACCTTAATTTTATTATTAATATGTTTATTTTGCTAAACTGAGAAACATTCATTATCCATTAGCAGCAAAATTTCACTTAATTTCCTCTCAGAAATTGAATGGTTTCTTTTTATGTGTTCTACTCTAACCAGGCTTTATCATGTGACACTGTTCTCATTTGTATTGGCCTTTGGACATTTTGTGTCAGAGGTCTTTATCTTTGAGACGGCAACTTTCACTCCAGGGATTATAGCTCCTCTCATTGTCTCAAGTAAGTTCCAAATGGCTGTAAGAAATACAAATGAATGAAAGCATCATATGTCTACATAAGTTAAAGATAATTATATGCCTGTTTTCGAATAGTTTCAGACTGTGATATTACGTTAATAGTCTACTTTTACAGTGAAACCCGTGAATAACTGAATAGCAACAAGTAGTATTCTCACAGAAATCTCTCATTATTTCAGTATAAAGAGAAATACATGTAAGGAACGTGAACACTCTGATGCTACGTACATTGATGACACAGAACGACTAACTAATGACATGGATCACGTCCTGTCCGCATGGTTGGCAGGCTTATTTTGCCAGCATTATTACCATCAGTTACAGATAATGTACCACTGTGCTGTTGCATTGTAAGTTAGCAAAGAAAGCATGCTGCTTCTTCTAGGATTCACGAGGTGGGCAGTTACAGTGCAGGCAGGTGGATAGAGAGTATGCATGTGGCAAGTTACTTGGCTGTACTAGGTCTGAGGGTTACCAAAATTTTCTGTGTCCATGCAGAAATTTCTTGCTGGTCCTGATGTTTTTACTGTCAGTCGTCATTATTCAATTATTTTGTTATTGCATAATATACAGCAAGGAAAGCAGGAATTTGATATTTCATCATTATTTGCAAGCTCTTGTTGCTCCGGGTGTCATCAGGTATGATGTCACACTCTATCTCATGTGGCTTTCTCAATGGTCTTTTCCATTTGCCACTAGCCTGGGATCATGTCTGAGAAATAAAAAGATTAAACCAGTATCAGTATTTTCAATAGGTATTATACTTAGATAACAACTATGATATCAACCATGGGAATGAGAAGTACACATACATGTTATTGGAGCTAGAACTGATATGATTACCTTGATTTCCGTATTCAGGACATGTATATGATAGTCTGTCTTTCTTGTTGTGTCCCTCTGAATGGAAATTTCATTTGATTTGCATGATACCTGGAGAGTTACATGCTTGCTTGTAATAGTCCTTCCCATATTTATATGTGAATATTATGTTCCTCAGGTTTTTCCATTCTCCTCATGAGTATAGGCTTCTTCTTCATCAGTGACGAGGATCCCAGAGCTCAGTTTGTCAATGAGAACGAAGAAATTCTAAAGTCTGGCAAGAAAAAGTTAAGATGATAATTGGTCGCATTTACCCTGTTGAATTTTCTATTTGGCTCTCTGATGCTAATTTTCAAAACTAAAAATGTTTGATGAATGTTTAAATTTAATTCAGTGAAATTTTTATGAACTTGATACATTTTGTACATCATTTGTTGTTGGCTCATCTTGGCTCAGGTAAAGTCCCTTACTACTTACCATATGTATTCATAGTTTGTCCCATTTTTTGCATCTAGATCCACGCACAGAGGGGACACAACACTAAACAGCATTCAAATTGAACCCATATGGCACTAATTTTCTTTGGAGTTCAGAGTTGATGATTGAATTGAATTTGGTTGTGTTACATGAAGTAGACTCATAACTATTCACTGCAAGCACATGAAGCAGATTCTGAATGACATGTTCCTTTGGCGATTATCTCATGTCTGTCTTGTGCTTATTTTCTCTTGTTTATCAAATAGAAGCAGATGAAAATGTTATGAACTGATTTTTTTTTTCCCCCTTCGTGGTGTCTTTAGAGTTCTGAAACTTGTGAACATTTTGGAACTTTTAAATCATCTTGTTCCTGAAAGAAAGTGATGAAAAAAACTCTGTTCTTGTGTTGTAGTTGCTGTCCTTTTACTTTCCCCCAACAACAAAGATTGGTTTGCTTGTGTTGATAAGTTTGAATTGACTCATGTACTCTTTTAATCTTGATAGGAAGATGAGTAACACTCTCAAAGGAAGGACAGTGTGGTTGGTACAAATGATTTTCTGTTTGGTATTATGCAGGGGAGTGTGAATAAAACAACGCATTTGTTTGATATGAGAATGATTGCTTGAGTGAATGAATTTTAGCTTTTTAGTAGCTTTGGCATTATTACATGATAGATATCATTCTTTCAGTCCAAGAAAGCTAACTGAGTTCATTAAAATGTAAATGTTTGTCAGTCATTCAATCTCTGCCATTTTTCTCGATTTTGCCCCACAAAACTGACCATTTCATCTGTCTTTAAGCAAATGGTGTCAGTATCACTTCATGAAAACTTGGCTCAAGTAACTATAATATGTGATAGTTGAATTCTGTCCAATATGAAATATGTGGCTGATGTAGTTTTGTCACAATATCTAGGCAAAAATTGCACTTTTCTGTTAAAAAAAAAAATTTTCTTAGACGGGATTGGTTGGGAATAATAGTCATGTAAAATTTATAGTGATATGCCGAGAGAAAACAAAAAAAACATGAAACAAACTTGGGAATCGACCGAAATATTAGGGAGTGGGTTAGTACAGGTGTTTTTGCCTATGTGGATTTGCACTTTATCTAGAACATTGAATTACTGAATTTATCATTTGTGAATTTCAAACATTTATTTGAAGTGTGTTTCATATTCACTGTTCAGCAAAAAAAACAACCATAAGCTCTTCAGCAGTAATGATCAGCATACATGTATCCACCTTTGGAGAAAACTTCTAGCCAAAGACAGTTTATAATAGTAATGGATAATAGTAAAAGGCATGTTTATGTTGATGTATATAAGCAATTTTCCTCATACAAGGAAGACTCTAGTCTTAAGCATTTCACAATCAGTTTTGACTGCAACAAACCCAGCACAGACCCCCTTGTGCTTTTTTTCAGTCTCTTATGACTAATATTATTCTTTGTGTTAAGTCAGTTACCCAGTTTAACTCAGGTATAGTCAGGACAACTTAAACAGTCTCATAGATAAAGTGTCAGGCTCCACTGTGGAAAGTTTTATCTCTGATTCAACTGAAAGTTCCTAACCCAAAGGAGAAAAAATGCAAAAATTGTGGTGTCCATATGTGTGTGTCTCATGACATAGTGATCCATAATGTGTGCTGTTTATTTAAGGGCATTCTTTAATTTACACAAAAGTGTTGTGATTAAATATGTTTTTATTTGTTTTAGTGTTGTTTCATTTGCTCATACACCTGGTTATGTAGAAATTCATCTGGTCTTATTTATGAATGCACACAGAAGTGGACTGCCACTAAGTGATGCTCAAAAGTCCTCTTTTTTTTTTTTTTATAATATCTGTCATTTTCAGATCTTTGTTGAGTTAGTGGATCCTATGAAATGGTCTTCCCAGGCCACCATTTATTTCAAATGGTTGATATGTTACAATCATATTTCCAAGGAGTTGTTTTCAGATCCAGCTGTCTGTGGCTACAGAAGAATTAGTCTGACCAAAATGTTTTCAGATTTGTTGTTTTAACCTTTTCTTGTCATATCTGTACTTACAGATTGTCATTTTCCTGATTTTAAATTTTCTTTTTTCATTTATGTGTCTTCTGTATCATGTTTTGTTTTAATCAATTTTGTTTCAATGTTTAATCATGTTGCTTAACATTCTGTTCAGTGACACATAATTAATTGTTATGTTAATACATATGCCTTTATTGCAGCTGAGTCTTCTGTTAGATATTTGAGGTGATAGGATGTAAAATGGATGTATAGGAATACATACAGTTTATTTCAAGCATTATTTAAGCACTTTCCAAGATACCAGCTATGGTAACAGTACTGTAAGATATGAAGGGTTAATTACCTAAATTCCCAGACTTGTAACTGTTGAGACACAAGAAATGTTGACTGGAAAAGACTGCATAGTTTGGAACTGCTTAAATATTTTCTTATATGATAGTCATGACCTGCTTGTAGAGAAAATTGACTTGACTTTGTACTTGGACGTTGGATCAATGCCTATACTAAAATACAAATATTGATTGTTTTAAACCAGTATTATTACTTCCTTTGATCAGACACAAGAGTGCTGGATGAGCAGTATTAAGAAGACAAAAATCATTTTTCTTCATGTCTTCTGAAAAATCAATGACCAAAAATTTTGATACATTTGTACAAGTACAGTGTATTGTGATAAGAAAGAAACATTCTCCTGGCATCATGGATTTTTTTTAGAACTTTTTATGACACACGTTACAAGCAAAGAGTGCAAAAGTGATTTTATCACCTCTTAAAGTGGCATTTGTCAACATTACTTTTTGCCTGGCAAAGGGAAGTAATAGGACTGAGCACAACAATCTCTCATTATGTTCACAACTATGTATCTGATTTGTGTTTTTCTTCCTGTCTGGATTTGTAATTGCTGTTCAGATACATCAAAGATCAAAAGCATTGATTTGCTTTAAACAAATTTAACATTCATGTTCTCTACAGTGTAAGTCATTTACTTGTGTTCTTCCTTGTCAGTAGCTCTCACTGCGTGGGATGTTTAAAGATCAGGAGCATTTACTTTGCTTCACCTCTTTACTTTTTCCTGCTGCTCAAAATCATCACTCTTTCTTGGACGATACACCTCTTGTTTCCTATGTCAGGAGAGAGGTGTTAACAATCTTCACTGGTCAGCTACACCTTCATTGTGTGAATCAAGAATATATAATAAAATATGTCTCATCTAATTGCTCACTACTGTGCCATCCGTACTCTGATCATTTTTTTTTATTTTTACTTTATACATGTACTTGGAATTTGTTAGAGGTTGAAGGGGAGAAGTCCAGTTTATTGCTTGCAATAAACGGAAATATTTCCATGTTCCTACACAATTTGTATGTCAGTCTTTTACTATATATATTTTTTAATCCCATATTCTGTTTGTATAACTACTGTAATGTGTCAGTGCTCATGGATGACTGAGCCGATTTTGATTTGATCTCTTTGGGCCTTTCAATCTCTTAATATCGAGATTATCTCGGCCTTTATTATGAATCATGTCGGGCTGTGACAAAGTTGGAAGCTTTCCCGCATGTTGATGTCCTGTTGCTGTCTTGGCTCGTGTCCATTGTTCTTGATGGTGGCTAGCGTCTCCAAGAGTTCCACCCACACACCACATGTCCCATGGACACCTTAAAATGCCAAATAGTTAAAATGGGCATATAGCCTTTATTATTTACTTTTCAGTGTGGTCCGCCTTCCCTTAGGTAAGAGCATGCTAGTGATAAATACTTTAAATTAATATTATTATAACTTTATATGAAAATAAAGCCTGTAACCAAATAGGGAAGTGTTGAGAGATGAAATGGCTTTTCACCCCAACGTCAAATTCTTTATGGCACAGGCACACTCACATTCATTTTGTCTTTTATCCGGCCGATTTTGATGTGAATGTATTGTTTATATGCTGATTCTAGGAAAGTCTGCAGTTTCAACTTTATCCCAATTATAAAAAATAAACAAATAAATGAACGAATGGCTACTGTTTGTGCAAATTATGATAGTCTAGTCTAGCACTCTGTTAACATTACTCTCATATGGGATCCTCAAGCCAAACTGATGCACACGAGCAGCGGCATACTGCAACCGAACCCTTTGCTGCAGAATTGGTTCAGGCTTTCAATGCTGCACACCTTTTTTTGTTTTAGGAAGCTTTTATACCTCTGCAAATAGCTTGCTTTCATTCAAGCCTCTTACTGCAATAATTTGCCATTGAAGTTTCATATCTAGAAGTGGTAGAAATTTTTGTTCACTGTCTTTGTAGCGAAATCTTGGTTGTCCCCTTGGTCGAAGGCCTTCTGACAGTTCACAGTTGAGGAGCTGCCATAGTGGCCTACTGTAATTATAAATGAACGAATAGGTAATAAAGTACAACAAATATGTAAGTAGTTTAAGTTTGAACACAAGTGAACATATATTTATTTAATAATCATAGCAAGAAGTAGGAAGTGCGAGCCAAAATTTACAAGTATTGATTTTTGACACGTGGCATTGGCTTAACTCCCTCAAATTATAGGACTATTTATCCATTATAGACCAACAAGTATGATAATTATAATGGGCGTAAAGGTGTGTTTGAAGATAAGCAGAGCTGAATTTTAATGTGTTTGATTGAGGCCATAACACAGGTGTAAACGCATCCATCCATAACACAGATGTGAACACATGTATGTTTTTTACATGTGTTCAGGTGCTAGTTCATCGTTTACTTTAGACATTATACATTTATTTTATTTATTTGTTTTCTGATTTATCATATTGATATTTATTTATTTGTAGTACTTTTTTTTCATCAACTAGAACAGCAGACTGTAAGATATCTATGTGTAAGAACCTTGTCGATGCAGCATATTATTGTTGTTATCGCTGTGTTAGTCGCAGTTATTATCGTCGCCGGCGTTGTGGCTTCTGTTACAGTTAAATTGTGGCCCTCTACACAACTGAATTAATTATTTATTAAGCTCATCATGATAAAGACATTTAACTTTAACCATTTGATAACCAAGATTATAACTTACAGAATTTTAAACCATCCATCCAAATATTTAGATTTGGCAGCTGCATATTTCATCAAAGTTAACCAAATATTGCTGGTATATAACAGATACGTAAACAGGTGGCAAAAAAGGTCATTGACTTAAGTATACAGAGTGTCCATACTGCCTGGTCCACATGGAATTCATATCACTGGAAATCAGTTTGGAGGTCTAAGATTTTAATATTCCAGTTCAATAAAATGTTTTTCAAACTTGTGTTATTGAAAATACTCATTTTGCCTTTGCGAACACCCTACCGATTTGATGCCCTTCAAGATGAAAAACATTCGTGTAATTGGAATATTATTATACACGATCTTCAATATGATTTCCACCATTTATGACACAAATTCGATCCTTTTGCGAAATTCACATAAATTCAATGCATTGAGAAAAGATTATTTGCCAGTCCAATGCCGGTGATATGTCCCATGTGTCCGGACTTTACGGACATACTGTGGAAAAGACAATGAAATTGAGCCCACGTGTTTCGTGGTAGTAAAAGGGTTAACACAGTTTGATACGGCAATAGAAGTCAGGGTGAAACCTTAACACCGTCTGTCGCCTGGTTTATTGCTTAATTGTGACAGCTCAATTAAGGCTATCGGTCATATCTGACCAGAACTGGTTACCAATATTTTATAGCCTACGCTATCCCCAGGGATCACTCTGTAATGGTGAACGTGATGCCAATATGTTTTTTTTTTTTTTCTTCTAATTTGTCAGTCGGATCGTATTTCTTTCACTCACTTAAATCTTCTGTACAAAATGTAATCTATCATTGTGTCTGGTCTCAGATAACTACACTAGCGAAACAGACATTATGCATTGGGTCGTGCTGGGGAAAATGTGAAAAACAACAACGACTGACAAACAAACAAAAACAAAGAAACAAATTTTGCAGTAATAATGAAAGAATGGCATTAAGTCCATTGTTTGCTCCCTGCAAAATGACACTTACATCAAAAACAACAAACAAACAAATAAAAAACGCAGCAATAGCAACAACGACTAGTCTTTTACAAGACACTTCACATGCCATGAACTGAAGAAACTATGAATTAACATCACTGGAGAAAAAGTTTGTGGCCTATAGGTTTCATCTTGGTATTACGTCCAAAGAAACAGACATGTTTAAATTAAATACATGTAACACATTTTTAAAATTAAAACCATCAACGATTTTTACTGGGATCTGTGGCCACAAACACCATCATGTCCGGCAATAAATCATGTTTGCACCAGATGGGGGGAGAGGTAAATTGATGAATATTTTATTCTATGCAAATAAGAGGAGCGCACACATTGCTGTTGGCTGTTTTTTCTCTCTCTCTTTCTATCACTTTCCGGGGGCACGGAAGGGACCAGTCACCCTAGGGGAGTGGAGGTTTAGATTTTACATTGAATGTCTAAACTGTATAGCATACACAACGAGGACGACAATTGTAAAAATTCGCATACTTTTTCTCTCTCTAATTAGCTGGGTGTGTGCTCCTTGGATAAAGTGTTGGTGGTGCGCTGAACACTTCGGTGAGTTAATTTTACTTGAATACAATTAATCCGTAATATATCTCGTATACAGCTGGAATTAGATACAAAAGACATAGCTGTACACTGAAATAGAAAGTAAAATAAAAATTAAATTACCAGTGTATAAAATAAAATAAGATACATCTCTGGGGGAAACAAAATGCAGATTAGCCGACATGTAATGCCATCTCGATCAGTTCACAAATTTAGATGTCGAAAGGAAAGCAGCCGTATAGTTTTTGAAAGGAATCAATGATAAGTAAATGTTTCTAAGTACGATGGACTGTATTATGAATGATACATTTCAGTATTAGATGCTGATATATTTTGTATGGAAATCGGTAGGCAATTGTTTATGTTCGCAAGAGACAAACTTGATACAACTGAAGTTATGTCGATATCAGGTACATGTATATTGTATTTGACAATAAATAGATAAATTCAAGTATCTGGGATGTATAATCAGCGTGAAAGGATCGAAACTGGAAATCATATCTAGAATCGCACAATCAACAGCGTCACTTGTCAAGCAAAGTCATCTCGTTGACATCAAAGGTAAAAACTAGCCCAAGCACTTGCTCAATCTATATTTGTATAGGGATGTGAAGCATGGACACTGAACAAAGATCTAGAGAGGAGAATTCAGCATTTGAGATGAGATGCAACCGAAAAATCGTGAATATCAGCTGTATTATGCAAGGACCATGTGACCAACATCGTCATTAGGGACCGCCTAACTATCGCCCTAGGTCCACACTAAGACTGTCACTTCTGTCGATCGTCCTCAGAAAGAAACTCGGCTCGTTTAGCGATACCGTAACGTAAGATAGAGTGGTTTGACCTAGGTGATCATACAGGGCACAGTAAAGGTGCAAGGAAGGCTGGCCGGTAGAAACGGAGGTGAGAAAACAACATCACTGTTGTTGTTTTTCTTAAGCCTTTCAATCCTAAGAAAGTAGGATTATCTCGGCTTTTTAGAAGTTGGCAATTTTTGCTGATAATTTTTGTGGGTAGAAATTTGGAATTTGGAAATTTTGCCCCCACAGCGGCACTCAGGCCTACTCTTCCATCGATTT
>JBCAUA010000319.1:0-13648 GCA_038406235.1 Peronia verruculata | reverse complement strand
ATAAGCAAAGAAAAAGACGATTGCATACTAGGAATGTTTCGTGTCTCTCTCTCTCTCTCTGTCTCTCTCTCTCTCTGTCTCTCTGTCTGTCTGTCTGTCTCTCTCTCTCTCTCTCTCTCTCTCTCTCTCTCTCTGTTGGGAACAGTTGGAGATGTTGATCATGTTAATATAACTAATGTGATGAAGGGGTGCGGGAGAGTGAGTGGGACGTGTGTGCGAGAATGTGTGAGAGAAGAGAGAGGGAGGTAGGGGCGTATATATGTATAATATAATTATATACCTTTATACATCTGAAATATCTGTATACATATATGCTTATATTCATGTGTATATGTTTATATATACACATATACATGTGTATATGTATATATACACATATACATGTAAATATGTATTACTATATATACATTAATGTACACTATAAATATGTTTATATGCATACTATAGACATGTTTATATGCACACATACTTATATTTAGGCATATATGACTGCCTTTTCATTCTCATGGTAAATATCTGAATATGTATCTCATCAACTCAATCTCACCATGTCTTATCTTCAACCCCAGCATCTTCATGTGGTACTTTGCTGAACGGTATTAGCATACATCGTTTTCCACAAGTTATTTGATGCTGTGATTATCTTGGAGGAACATTTTTGCTAGGCTATGCTATGTCAAGTCTCTTGTTGTTTCTTTTGTTCATGACATTGCCAGTCTCACCAGCATCACTATGTGGTGCTTAATTGAATAGCATAGGAAGACATGGGTTTCACGTTATGTGCCTTTGTGTTCAATTTAGGACATTGTCTTTGTTTCACCAAGGTCTAATTCTAATAAGTCCTTTTGGCCTCTTCCATACACTACAATCTTGTCTTCAACTCCCCATGCATTTTTTCCTGCCCTTGCTGTTGAATGCTCGGTCTTTCCCATGGCTAACTCATCCTTGTCTTAAATTAATCCTTAGTTGAACATCAGTTTGCTCAATATGTTGTGATGAGTCTCCAGTGCCTTCCTTTCCCTGTCATTTGCTCTCTATTTGTGCATTTTTCATCCGTGTTTTCTTTTGAATTTCCAAAGGCTAGGTCATCCTTGTGTAAAACTTAGTCGAAGTAAATTCAGCCAAAATTTCTGTCGGATTTATGACAAGTATTGGGACGAAATCCGGCCACGTTTCAGTAAAGAACACCCTCCTTTCCACTTGGATGACCCGATTGAAGTACCTCCGAGAGATAGATCTGATGTCCGATTTCAGCTCAGCAATTTGGGGCACGCGAAAGATAAATGGAGTGAAACGGTTTCTCACTTTCTCCACCAAACAGAGATATTAATACCGGTCTTTTCACACCGTGCATTGCCTCTGAAACGGGTGAATTGGTAATTTAGCCTACCCAAGGACTACTATATGACTACTACTTCATATAGTAGTCCTTGAGCCTACCATATTTCCTTTCTTTAAAATCCTGTGGGGAAAAAATATCAGGCGTATTATCAAATTGTTAAGAAAGCTTATCTACTCTTTCATGTTACGATTTAAACACCGACATGAGAGGGAATATGGCTTAGACCGAGAAAAAAGGTTTAGAAAAAGAGAGAAATTGTGGGCCACGTAGTTTAAAGAGATCCCTTCCCCCCCCCCCCCCACACACACTTTTTTTTTTTTGTGTTTTGTTTTGTTTCCTCCTTTCACCCACACCCAGTATATAAAATCCCACTGTAACAACAATAAATCAGTGGCTCTAGAATAATAGGTCCATTCAGTTGAACTTTCAGTCTGCCTTACACGAGCAGTCATTCTAGTAATCACGCACACAGAAATTAGAATAGCGTTAAACTAATTTGAATTTCACGCATTGCATAAATACTGTATGTTTAAAAAGTCAGCTCACAAACTTGCACAGTGTGTTTCCTGTCCTTTCCTCATTGTCTCAACATATAACATTTGTATAATAATATGTCTTGCAAGAAACGCTTTATGTTAGGGCCACTATATTATCTTATATATAACATTCCCCGTGAACAGTTCTAGGGTCTGGACAATGATGGGCGAACAGAAAAGCCGATTCTTGGCCTTCAATAACATTATCATATAAATAAATGCCTCTAACAGTTCCTACAACTTTGTATTGTTGGATCTCGTTTGACATTGTATTGTTGGATCTCGTTTGACATTGTATTGTTGGATCTCGTTTGACATTGTATTGTTGGATCTAAAGTTTGACACTGGAAGTTGGGAGACTGCAGTTATTGGACGCCATCGGAATTTGATGTGAATTTGTGACATCATAACTGCGCCAATTTGTATTGGCTACATTCAGTTTAATATTCCTTCCTTTGTACTTAATTGATTTGCATGCGGGTTGAAGCAGCGTGCACAAAGTTACTTTGCAATAATTTCCATACTTTGTTTTGTTAAATGCTCAGTTTGACATCCAAAGTCATGGGATCTTGCAATGTCGTACAGACAACATCATTAGCTTGCAACAGACGTATCAATTGGTAATGTTAAGTCTTAGTTTGGTATTCGAAGCTGTCACAGCGCACTGCATGATTTGACTGGTGTTTCTCTGGTGTTATTGCTCTGCGTTGTCAGATTTTTGAGTTGGACATTCATAGTCCGCTTGTTGATGTATATTAACTGAATGCAAGTAGTGAACATGGCCTCCACTTTGCAATTATTAATCTGCAGTGGTTTCCACCCTTCGTATTGTTAAATGTTCAGTTTGACATTTGAAGGTAAAGGACCATAGTTCGCAATGGGTTTAACTGCTAAATAAACCAAAAATACACATACTAAATGTAATGATCTCGCAACAGTTGTACAAATTTGTAATGCTATTTCATAATTTTGACCTTCTTAACTGGATAACTACTGGATATGGATGATGCTTTGCCATCTGCGTGCAGTGTCTTGCAAAAGTGGTGCCACTGTGCATTGTCAAATCTTCAGTTTGGCATTTACAGTTGGGTTGCCCTGGTGTGCAAAAGTCGAGAGCGGTTTGTGAATCTGATGTTCACAATGGTAATCCCTTTGCCTTGTTGAGTTATGAGTTTTGACATGTTAAAGTTACATGTCACAGCACGCACATTAGGAGGTGTCGCGCACATTTGGACTGATGAAATTACTAAAAATACAAAAACTGCAGTCTCGCTATAATTATACACGATTGTTATTTTAAACCTTACATTTTTTTTAACATTTGAAGCTGGATATGAATGATGGTTCTGTGGAGTGCACATATCATCCTAAAACACTTTTATCGCTGTGCACTGCTAAAGCTTAAGTTTTGATATTCAATTCGTTTGCTCCTTGTGCATTACTTAAATGAATCCAGTAGCCTAAACGGGGCATTCACAATCCAGATTCTAACTCAGCAACAGATTCCACCCTTCCTCCTGTTGAATGTTGAGTTTGAAATTTGGATGTATTGGATCGTGCAGTTTGGGGTAATTTAAAGTTCACTAGACCAATATCACGATCGTACAACACGCTGAGTCTTAAATTTGACATTCAATGCTTCTAGAATAAGTTTTTGGGGTGTAAGTGCTTGTTCACCTGGATACAGCGTCTGAACTTACTGGTAGCACTGCGCATGGTCAAATTTTAAATTTGTCTCAAACATGTCAATCAACAGTAAACTTTCAATGCAAACTGCTAGTCTGCAACCGCTTCTGTCCTCTGTATTGTTAAATATTTAGTCTAAGTATTTAGTCTGAACTCCGAAGGCCTGGGACTATGCTTGCTGTGTAGGAGTGATGTGACAACCAGAGAAGTGATGTGACAACCAGAGAAGTGATGTGACAACCAGAGAAGTCTGCTATTACAACCTTGCAACAATTGTACCAGCTTCTAATATTAAATCCTTGTTTGCAAGTCAGTCAGACTTAATGCCGATCCTGCGAATACCATACTTAAACAGATGGGCCAATGTAGGATGGTAATGTTTATTGTGCCATTAAATTACTATATTATCGCCCGTCCCTTGAAAATTACGTCTCCTTAAAACAGATACAGACATGAATAAGAAATGGAAACTACGTCCTGAAAGTAGGGAAATAATGTCAAACTCCCACTTTCTTGGAAGAAAAAAAAAGTTAACGTATGTTTTCACCTGCCTTTTCAAAATCATAGAGGTAAATTTTACGGACAGATTCATTATATCATTGTCCTGGTTACGGTTACAGCTTTAGTAAGCTTTTCCACTTCCTGGCGTTTGTCCTGGTAAAGTTTCTCGCTTGTGATCAACAGATCTTACATTAACCTAGTTGTTGTTCTCCTCATCACCATTTCAGCCCATTACATTTTCCAAAGAAAGGCTTCAGACCAATCACTTCCATCTAATTCTATACTGAAGTAGGTTACTTCTTCACTTTCATTCCGCAAGAAAACTAGCCTCCTCATGTCATTGTCTTATAGAAGCATATCTTCTAGCAGCTTGGTTTGCTGAGAAATTTTCTCCTCATCTCATGGCTTGTCTGGTGGTGCCAATATCTAGGTTTCTAAATGTGTCTCTCACCCAGTCTCATATCACTTTACCCCAATCTTTCACTTCTGGTATCTCATTGGTCTTGGCCACCAGTTTTGAATTTATTTCATTTTATTTTATTTTCCTTTTTTCTTTTTCTTCCTTGGCGCCTGAGATAGATGGTAATGGGTAAAAAGATAGCAACATGCCCAGATGAAAGGCATAAATTGGATTTACCCATTGTAAGAGAGTTCAATATTTGTTTCATTTAGTTAATGTGTTGAGTGGATGAAGTTTTGTAGGTATTTATGTAATGATGTTATTGGAATCCTTTACACTGTGTTTTCATGTCATGAGTTTCAGAGACATGTTGATCTGCCCAAAGAAAACGTACATGTACGCATTATGCATAGCTCAAAAATCCAGAACTCAATTTGTCTCATTTTGAAACTAGAAAGCCCATGTTTGATATTTTGAGGTATACTGTGGTATTCGAGTTCAAAATGTTAAACGCAATGCAGAGTGGCCACCAGCAGGCAGTTCTTCTCTGAGACCATGGACATAATGGGAGATCGTTGTGCTCAGTCCTATTACTTCCCTTTACTATACAAAAGAGGCATTGAACAAGCAGTGCAAAGAGGCAAAAAAAAAAAAAAAATATCACTTTTGCGCCCTTTGCTTGAAACATATACCATGAACAAATTTTTTTTAAAAAATGTGATGTAAAGAGAATGACTGTTTCCTTCTTATTGTGATAATTTTTTTTACTTTTTTTGTTTTTGTTTTTTGTTATAATCTTTGGAATGACATGAGGTAAGGACATTTTTTCCTCTTTGCATTGCTTGCTCAACACCTCTCGCATCTGGCAAAGGGAAGCAATGGGGCTGGTCAAAATGATCTCCCCTGACACGAGTCCCTCTTTTAGAAGGGGTAGATAATCTGCCAAACGATTTCCCATTATTTTATAACACCGATGTTAAAGGACAAGTAAAGAGAGGAGACATGGAGTTGAGTGGAAGCAGGGGGGGGGGGAGGAGAGAGGGGAAAAAGCGCGTGAGAGAGGTGTGGGTAAGTGGTGGACTGAGAGGGAAATCTTGTGTACATAATAAAAACAGAACTTAGTGTCGACCAAAAACGTTAGAATATCCCTGATCCTGATCATGATAATCGTGTAATCGCATCCTTTTCTTTCTTTCTTTCTTTCTTTCTTTCTTTCTTTGTTTCTTTGTTTCTTTGTTTCTTTTTTTTTTTTTTTTTCAAAATTCAGGCGTCACATGCCTTTGAAATCATCCAGCTGGATAATCAATAGATTTAATAGCTAAAACGTGTTCTAAATGTTAGATAAAGCTAGAATATTTTTAAAATATGTAACGAAAATGAAAGGGAAAGAGAGGACGGGACATATTCGGGTGTTTGGGGGGGGGGAGGTTATGAGTGAAGAGGTAGTGGAGGAGGAAAAAAAGAGGACGTGTGAAACAAATCAAAGAGGAAGAAGATGGGAAAGAAGAAGACATAGAAGAAGAAGGCGCTGGGGGAATGTAAAGTACCGTCGGAAATAATGAGAACAAAACTCGAGCTAGAGGATAAAACATGGAATCTATTGTAAACATTTTTTTTTATTTTATTTTTCAGGCCTAAACGAATGCAATAGAAGTCCCAGACAGACAGACAAATACTGCATCAGACAGATAAAATATTATTCATGTAAACTAAGAACAAAATACAATATAAAATCAATAAAAAAGAATAAACAGGGAAAAGGGCAGAAACGAAACAAACCTTTAAAGGAGGCGTTAAAAAAGATAGAACCGTAGATATTATTCAGGACAGGGTCCAGACTGGAGTTGTTTATCGGAGCTCACTGCTTAATTTCAAATTTAAATTCAAATCCTCAGCGTTTTTGGTTTACTTCCTTCCTCTATCATTCCCCACATTTCCATAGTCTGACATCCAGTCTTTTTCATTCGTTGCCCAGGGTTCGATTACCGACTGCCATGTTATAAATATAGACTTTCGATGCTTAAACTTCGTCAGTTTGAGGTAGTTATATACTGCTATTATGTTGTTATTGGTTTGGCTACTTTCCTTAATTAAGTTTCCTTCCAACGCCCCCCCCCCTCCCCCCCAAACACGCCGACTGCAGGATGCAGGGCCACACCGCAAACAGTTATCAATAGTCGAAACCACGAACAGGTGTTTGGGATTATAGATCCTTCCGATTCATTCAGTGATGTTCTTCTTCTCCTCTCTCTGCTCTCTGTCTCGTATGGTCAGTCCTGATCTCTCACTCTCATGGTCTGTCCCTCGGCCTGTTTGCTTGTCCGCCTGTCTCTCTGCACAACATATAACTCTTCGCTCAATCTCTCTTTCTTCCCTCCTTTCTCTTTCTTTCTCTCTCTCTCTCTCTCACTCTCTCTGAGCGATGGTGATGGAAAACACAGAAGCCACAGTTACAACAAAGTCATTTTAAAGTCTTCACCCTCTCGACAGTGGCACTACAGTTCCCGTATATAATATCTTAATAGAATTCACCAGTCTTCCGGGAAATCCCATCGACCCATTTACCTTGGTTTTGCCTAGACCGTAAGTTTGCCTCACTTTTTGGCTTGCCCCTGTTACTGTGGGTAGGAAATTATGACTAAAAAATCTTTGCTACCAGTGAACTTAGAGGACGCTAAATTAATAACAGTAGTGGGTCATGTTAATGATTTAAAAAGGACTAAGAAAACGCCTGATGTAATTCTGCGTCGGTTTCTTCCCGAAATCGTGTGTTCTACTACTGTGGTGATGTCCATGTATTTGTGCCGAATCATTCCATCTATTTTTACTTTGACGTTGGTATCATAGCATGTGATTCCTATCTAAATGGAGACGGTACCAAACAGAATACAAAGTCCTTTAATGGCACTAGAATGCAGTCATGTTGAGCATATTAGCCTATAGAAAGTGTCCCTTTCCGTGAGCTTCGTTACGATGTTGTAGATTCATGTAAAAGTCACGTCACATCCTCGATAACATTATGTGCGCTCATCTTTGGCGCCCCCGTGTCCATCTGCTTTCTGCCGAGCCCTGCACGACTAAATCTTATGAACTTTTTCTCCACGTTTCTATCTCCTCTCTTCTTTCATAACGCCTCCAAAGTCCCACATTATCGTCCTCGAGGTATTGGAACACTCTTAACAAATATAGCTAAGGCAGTAGAAAACTGGTTGTGCGAGCACTATAACAATATATCCAACAATGAACGTTGTAATAAGTATAATTGTCCTGCAAATTCCTGAAATTATTCTTAGTTCTTGGCAATCAAATATGAGAATGTGACAAGATCTCAATCTGCTCAAGACTAATTCACGTGCACAATGTAAAGTTAAACCGCCCCCAAGTCTTGACGTCTTTTGTTGCTTGCTAACTTGTTCTCGAAATTCAAAATCAATTTTTAAACTCGATACCTCAATTATTTATTCTTTGCGTCTCCTGTGGATTTTCAATTTTGCTATGCATATAATATTATGTTAATTTGCTGTTTACAAAGCATAGAGAAAGCATTACTTTCTGTATATAATCGATTCTGGTATCGTATTTGTACCAGAGTACGATGCCATCTCTTTTTTCATTCACGCACTCTGTATCCATCTATCTATCTGTTTGTCTGTCTGGCTGGTTTTCATTCTGCATAAATAAATCTCCAACTCTCACCCTTGGTCACGAACCTATGCTCTTTTTTCCTTCTCTTTCTCCTTCTCAACTTAATCCTGCTCATCTGCCTTTTTCTCTTTTTCCTTTTCTCTCCCTCCTCCCCCCCCCCTTCTCTCTGTCTCTCTCTCTCTCTCTCTCTCTTTCTTCTCACCCATTATTCTTTTCTCAGCTGCTTCTTCGCTCTCCTTAGCCTCTTCATGTATTTTTTGTCTCTTGGTCTGTCAGAATTGCTTCTTCTTATCTGTTTCTCTATTATCTTTTTTCTCGCTCACGTCTCTTCTCTTTGTCCATTGAATGTAATAACCTCTTATTTCAGATTGATATTTCTGTGATTTGTCATCCTCTCTGCCTATCTATCTTTTTATTAATCTCCACTATGTTGTCAATCAGCCTAAGCCCTACATTGTCTTTCTCTCCTTTGATTTCTCAGTATCTCTTTCTCTCTTCATCTGTCCATCTATGTTTATCACTCTACTAAAACCTCTTTCTCGTCTCTTTCTCTCACTCCTTTTCTTCTTCTTCTTCTTCTCTCTCTCTCTTGTTATCTCTCTCTCGTTCCTTTCCCAGACCCCGTAAACAGGTTTTATTCCTCTATTCCATAAACTACTGGTTTTCTGTCATGTTCAACAGCGCTTAGGGATGATGGACGGGCGTGGGTGCAACCTTTGACCTTTGTCTGCACAATTTGTTTTCCTCGTCCTACAAAGTTCAGCTTCTATGATTTAACCAAATTATTTCACAATCTGTCTGTCTGTCTGTCTGTCTGTCTGTCTCTCTCTCTCTCTCTCTCTGTCTGTCTGTTAGATGGATTTAATTTGTAACCTCCCTCTAAAATCTGTTTAAAACGGACAAATGGATTCTAGTAGCAGAATTAGACCACTTTATCTCGACACGAAGTCTATTGGCCTATATAGTTAATTTGAGCAATTCATGTCGTTAGATTTGTGACCTAAAGTCCTGACCACCATTTCGCAATAAAAAAAAACTTTCCTCGAAACTTTGAACTGGAGGAAAATTTCGGGACATACACGCACAGCTTATAATGTAGTAACACAGAGTTGCATAACAAAATGCTGTTATAATCTAGGGTGGGAAAGGGAGGAAAACGGGAGCAATTAGTTATACAAATATGACCAATGCTTTGGTTATTGATCAGCTCTTTCTCTCCCGCAGTTTCCTTATTTTATTTGCCATATTTAGCATTTTAGCACTATCCGCCCGCTGCAAATTTTAATCCTTTATGAGCCTCCATTGATTGTTTAGATGTTTACATGGTTAAGACACACACAGTGCATAATTTTGCTTTCGTGGCTCCAGTGAAAAAATACACACTTTTATTAACATTCTTCTTCACAGAGTGATCCCAAAGCCTATTATGATAAAGGCCTACATAGATCTTTGACGATTCACACGGTCCACTTACATTTTATGAACGTATCAAATACCATTCAGAATTCTATTCGAATTTCATCCTTGAGTAAATAGACGCAATTTGGGAAATTGAATATTTTCTAGATGCGTGACGATGAAAGCTCTTGAAACAGGCGTAGTGTGGCTGGAGGAGAAGGCGGGTGGTATTTGAAAAGACTCTGACCACGCATGATTAAATTTTCTCTGGCCTGTATTTGCTTTTGTCTATAATGTTAATATCTTATTTTGCCAAGGTTTAAAACGGGTATAGTTATATAGATCAAGTCAATCTGCATAACGTGTCCCGAACACTTAGCAAAACCGCTCATGAATAAGGTGATTGTACTTGAAGTTAAAAGAGCATCCTGTAATATTTGAACGTGTATGTTTACCACCTCCGCTTCGGTCCTAACCTACTGATTCTCCCCAAGACCTATCTTGTTTTCTATAAGTGATTTCCTGATGTCGCGAGCCATTTTGTTATTTTGTCCAAATATTTTTGCCATGAAAGTCAATGCTGCTGCTGTTTGCGCTGCACGTTTTTGGATAAAGTTAATCCAAAGCGATTAAGTTCTAAAATAATCAAAACAGTATATTATATTATAGGGCTATATATATATATAAACTGCACTAACACCCAACCCCCCCCCCCCAACCTTCCCCAAAAGGTCATAGTAATTACATCTTTAGCAGGTGACACCAGTGTCATCTTTAACTTCGACAGCCAACAGAATGTAAAGCTGTTTTGACTGTGCGCCCCCCCCCCCCTCCTCGACCATAAACACCTCTCTGCACACCACCACCATCTTTTTTTTTACAACCACATCCCCTCTTACATATATATTCACAAATATGTTACATACACACACACATCAAATGAAAAGATGGCTTTTCTCTCGTCTCCCCTCCCCTATTCCTCCCACCCAGGTGTCCCCTCCCCATGTTATACAAATACATTACCCTTAGATTATAAAAAATATGTACCTTTCACAATGATCCTCCATCCTCAGAAAATTCCGCTCTACTGATTCAGTAAAAATGTTGGATATATGAACAAACATAAATATGTGTCTAGGATAGGCCAACGAAGAAGGGGCAGAAATTTAAAAGGCGGGGTGTGGGTGGAGGGGGAAGGGGAGAACCAGGGAGGTGGGGGGGGGGGGTAAGAAAGAAGGGTAAGGTTTCCCTGGGGCATCGCTCAGCACTGCAGATGACACATAATTCCTCTGTTTGGGGTGGTTTTGGCTCCACGAGGGTGTGTTAAATCTTGGCCATAAAATTGTCTGACCACCTTGCCAGAGTGCCCGACCAAGCCCATCATGGCATTTTCCTAAAGGTTCAGTGACAACCAAACCCTTTTCTCGTCCTCACATCCTGTGACATTCTCTTTCATCTTCTCTTTCTTCTTTTCTGACATTTTACGGCTTTCCCTCTCTTTGCCTACTATTTCTCTCTCTCTCTCTCTCTCTTTTCTTCATTTCCTTCATTAATTGTTACTCTTTCTTTTTCTCACACATTCTCCTTCTCTTACTTTATCCACCTTGTAGCTCTCCTTCTCCTTCTTCTCCTCCATCTGCTTCCTCCATGTTTTTTACTCTTTTACTCTTTCTCTCATTTCTCTCAGTCCTTCTATTTTCCTCAGCCCCCCCCCCCCCCCGTGTTTTCTCCTCGGTTTTCTCTCTCGCTCGCTCCCTGTCTTTTTACCGCTCTTCCCCTCCTCCTTTTCCTTGTCGTCTCTCCTGCTCCCTCCTTATCTTGTATTCTCTCTCTCCCTGTTTCCTCAAGTTTCAGTCTATCCGTCTCTCTCACTCTCCAGGCACCAATCGTGGGTATTTTTTTTTTTTTTTTAAAGATCATTGTGTTCATTGCTTTTCATTTTTATTATATTTTTTTAACCTTTTATTTTCATTCCATGCCACAAAACCTGTCTGTGCAAAATTTTAAAGTTCTTCAACAATCCCGTTAAAAAAAAAAAAACATTCACTGTCATAATGATTATTTTCATCTTACAAATTTTGGCTGTTCCTTCTTTTGTACATATAATATGATGTTTTTACTATCTCTTAATGCGTGATATGCTTTGAAGATCAGAGGATGTCTATCAATATTTTTCTCCTCCCTCCCCGCAGTGCACGTTTGCCCACCTGCTTCTTTACGAGCATTCGGAGCAATAAATTTCCCATTTTATCTTATGCTATCTTGTATGATTGTTTCATAAATCAGCCCCCCCCCTCATGTCGGGACAGCGACACCTCGGGATTTAGAAAGCTCATTCATCTTCAAACATTAAACTTTACTTGTACGGTAAGCTGTTCAAAACCAGTTTCCTGGGAACCTTTGTATCCAAACAACTGAGTGAAATTGTTTTTAAAACTACCAAACAAAGACAATTAACTGATGGAAACGGCTCATTTATGGAATCGAAATCGTTTCTTCTATATGATAGATCTACATGCATTATCTTCTATGGCATTGAATTGGGAAACTTTACGAAAGTTCCATAGATCTAATACTATAACATTGCAATTAAACCCAAACTATGGAATATGTGATCATCAAAATCGATTATTTACGACATGGACAATTTTATGTTAAAAATAAATAAATAAATAAATAAAAGCATATTTAAAGATAAACACTACCCACACAACACTCACAAGAAATAGATTTTTTTTTTTCCACGACCATAAACATTATAATAATATTAGTATAAATTACCATTTGTAGTTCTAAGTGTATGCGAAATGACGATGTGTTCGCCAGGACCTAGGTCTGTAGCAGCAAATTCAGAACACAAAATGCAGACTTTGAACAGATCCCCCCGCCCCCCACCCACCCCGCGCGCCGCAACCCAGCACCAGACAGCATGGATGTAGGGGATACAGAAAACACTACTGTATAGTTAACCCAAGTGACCTTCTCTATCAGATCAAAGAATGAATACCAAAAACATGATTGATTGTTTCGTGGGTGAAACATTGACAGTGACTCAACTCACTGTTACCCGCAGAAATTTGCTCATTATTTTGCCATTTCCAGAGCGTGTCCTGTAATGTATAGACATGTTCTGTGTACAGAATGGCATCGGTTGTTAAGATGCCATATTGATGAGGGCTTGCTCTATCGCGTGTACATACAATCCCTGGTGAATTACGGTTGGTTCAGTTTGTCAATCAAACGGTGAAAGGCCAATTCGCTACATGACTCCTACATAGCATTGATGAAGGCGCCGCGGTTAGCTCATCTCCGTGTGGGAATATCAGTCTCCACGGAATATCTTTTTCATTATCGTTCCTATCTTCTTTCTCCCAAAGCATACAAGTAAAAATCTACCGTGGCATTGCGTTAGTTACCGGTTATAATATAATATACCTGCTCACTATGGTTGAGGGCAATGGATGAACCTGCTACGCTAAATTTACCTTTTCCAAACAAACACTACTAGTGTTGGAAATGGCCCAGCAGTTACTCCTTTTATTGAATATGAGTGCAGGATATTCTCATCTTTATACTAGATTATAATGGTCAGCTATTAAGCTAGGCCTAGTTATAATCGATATTTGAAATTAATTACCGGTATTAGGCCATTTTTGTACCGTAAATATAGCGTCAATGAATCTTCTCAACTGGTGGCGTTTGAAATAAACACCGTATGTTTATTTTATTTTATTTATTTATTTATTTGTTTCAAATCTCTGCAACAAAAATGTAGATCCAAACCGGAACGTCAAAAATAATGAAACAGTATTTCATTGCACATGTGTATTATGATAGATGAAAATTCTTAGCGAACTGCAGATGTAAATCAAACGGAAACAAACATCAACTACAAGAACAACAATAACAAAGAAACATACAAACACACAGTCATACAGACAAGTAAAACAATTTCTACTTCGAGGCCAAGTGAATAAGAAGAAGAAGCTCGAGTTTAACTCTGGAACTGCGACCCAGCCTAAGGGCTACAACGCTCTGCGGCGCGCCTTACCGGGCTTGTCAATCTGGATCGCCAGCGCCAGTGCTTAGCCTCAGGGTGTTTGTTTTGACCATACAGACTCCGCCTTGGCTTCAGACTGA
>JBCAUA010000308.1:0-13648 GCA_038406235.1 Peronia verruculata | reverse complement strand
TGATTAGTTTTCCATATTTAGAATGGTTTCCCTTTGTTTACACTGGCGTGGGTCCGTACAAAAAAGTTGAAGTTTGACGCGACTGTGTCGCGTTACGGCTTTTGGGAGACAACGATTGACGCTATACACTCTCGCGTCATGGCTGGTGGGAATAGCAGCTTGACGCGACACTGTGTTGCGTCGCGGGCTGAGAGGGTTAAGTACATATGAACTTTGCTATGGCGGAATTGATTTGTTCTGACCAAGCAAAGGGTTGGAAATCCCTGTCTAATTTTAGTAGAAGCACTCACTTCCGTTCACTACCACTGACAGAAAAACACATAAAAATGCATGGGACCGGTGACAACTGTTCTCGGATCTCATGATGGAGCGGTGTCAAACATCAGTGAGTGTTTTATTTTAAGCAGAGGTGTACAAACACTGTAATGGGGATTTCCAGGTTTTTGCTTTGTCGAATATGAACTATCGAACATTGAATTGTTGGCATGCTTTGGCTTAATTCTGGTTTCTGTTATTGTTAACAGGCATTTTGGCAAATAAATTCATTTGAACTAATTTTCATCTTTAGGGTTTAGGAAAATATGCTTTTTGGGGGGAGTTACATTGCCAGCTGGCAGTCTTGCCCAAAGGTGAATGTTTTACACCTGTCTGTCCTCTTAACAGTGGGAATGGAAGTCTGGCTCAAAAAGGAGGGAAAATTGGAGAAAAGGATGGAAACAAACAAATATTCATGGGAAGACTGCATTAATGATTATTATCCATAGTTCCAGCTAAGGAGCATTATTTCTCTGTCATGAATGGACAGTGATCAGAATACAATTTAGTGTTTTATTATTTTTTTACTACGGTAGAGGACCAGCTGAGATAACTACCATGACAGGAGGTTGAAAAGCTTACCAAAACTGTAACCGTACATTTTGTACAGTCCACAAAATTGGAAAAATACAGTGTGCCAGCTTCCTTTCTTGTTGTAGTTCTTGATATGTTTTCAAGGACTTTGAACTGTTTAGCATTATTTGCCATCTTATATACCAATCTGATTGATTGCCAAAGACGGGCCGCATTTTATAATCTGGCAATGGTAGCTGCTCAGTTGGAAGAAGCAGAAAATACCATGCGTGACATGCCTACCTTCCCACATAACAGGAGATCCTCCCTCATATCAACCTGGCATCCCAGATAATAGCAATTTTGACATTTAGAGTAGAATTCTTTTTTTATTTCATGCCTTTTTTTTTTTTTTTTGGTACTCTTAGTGTTTTTTATTGTTTTCAATCACCATCCAGAAAGAAATATGGTTCTCCAGAGTGTTATAAGCAGTGGTCCTATCTGCTACTATCTATCTGTGTTTGAAGGCCTATGATACTTGATGACATAGTGTTCCATGTTATTCCCCACCTGTCCTGCCCACATGCTAAGCCACTTTCGTGTGCCTGTCATTCATGATCCGGTCATCATTCTGCCTGTGATCGCTTCTATCGTTTCCCTCTGAACTGAAGTCTATGAGTTACTGTAAGAAAGTTGCCACAATCCTAACATGCCTGTCATTTTATATTTTCACTCATATCGATGTGGTACCAACCTCAAGTTATGTGAAGTTACGTGACTTTCTCAGTGTCAGTTCATGACAGGTGGGAATTTGTCAGCTGATGCCAGCGACTAGTGTAGCTTATGTGTACATGTATTTATGTAATTGGTGCCACATACCGAATGTGGCCAGTTGCCCCTAACATGCATCATCATGTACCTGTCTTTCTGCTTTTCATAGGACAGGATAAGAAAGAGTGGGGTGAAATTTGATCCACTTTGAATTCCATGCAAATATCCATGCCAGCAATTGTGACTGATATTGATTACAGATGATTTTCTATCTATGAGATGATTACTAGGCCTATTTCCAGTGATGATAATTTTCCGCCAATTGGCAGAAATCCTCTTTTTTTCCTTCAGCCAGTTAGTTTCCTCTTTTTCTCCTCGATAACATTAGGCACTGTGACCCACCCTTCCAGTATGCCCCCCAGCACTTGTTCAAAGGTAAAATTAATCTTCTTTTAAATAGTTTGATATCAAAATTAGACTTTCTTTTTTATCAGATAGGCTTGCACATGGGTTCGTGAGGGGTGAGGGCTATTTACTTACATATTTTGAGTTGGTGAAAAATTTTTCTCTTTTTTGACAATTTTCTGTTATCATCACTGTATTCTTTCTATGATAGTCATAACTGTTAGATTTTAGAACATCTCTCTCTTGAACTCTTTAGCAGTGAGTCAAGCCAGATGATAAGTAATAAAAACTACAAGGTTGAAACCCCTTCACATAGAAGACACTGAACAAAAGAATGGAAATTTGTGCATCACATCTTCCAACTTTTGTGCTTCGGTTCTATGCATATCAGACACTGAAACTCCCCACTGTATTATGAAAAGAATTTAAGAAATATTGATATAAATGTGTAATATTGTATCGAATGGAAGTCACAGTTCATTTACTTATGATATATTGGTATCCTATAAGATGCATAATGATTCTAAGTGAGAACTAAGGGTAATTCATGAATGCAGATTCCTCAAGGAAATTTGGCATGTTTCCCTCTTTTTCCCTGATTTTTCTTTTTTCGGAAGTGCCTATTCCTTCTTCTCATCTTTGATTGTAGGCAGTCTGTTTTGTACAGGTGAAACAGCTTTATCAGGCCTACAATAGGAAACAGTCCTTACAAGCAGAGAGTCATCATAAATCCACACATGATGTGTTGAGACAGCACAGTGGAAAACTCTTTCATAATATGCAGTTAGATGTGAAATATTGGCTTGAAGGAGGTTTCAGTACAATGCTTTAATCATTAGAATCCCAGCGAAAAACACTCAGCATGTGTTTATTGAAAAAAGAAAAAAGAAATACCAAACTGGGATTAGTATTCCAGACCTGCCACTTATTCCGATTCTTTGCCACAAATTCCTGTCCTTCCGATTTTTCCAGTTGCCTGCAGGATATTCCGATTTTTTTTTGTTTTTTGTTTCGCTGACATTGGCCCAGCCATGCCTGTTTTGGTTTCACCAGAAATGCCGGATGATATCTTACCTCGCGTCTGCCTTGTGAAGTCGAGTTTCGGTTTTCAATCTTGCAGTTGTTACTATCTTCACGATTCTCATTAGTTATTGCCTTGTTTAAAGAGCTGCATTGTATCTAGCAGAACTAAATTTATAATATCTAGTTCCAACTACATCGGAAAAACTTTAATAGGCATGCTTTCCATTCTCGCGGCAAGCCCAACTCAAGAGTCTTGATGTTTTACATATTTTTATTTCATAGTATGTGGTTGAATTATCATTTCTTTCATTCATTCTTTTTATTTATTTCATTATTATCATGCAGAAATAAAAAGGATTAATATTATTATAGATCTAATTTAAGAATTAGATGTACACGGGATATAGACTAAATAGATCTGTAGATCTACAGATCTAGATCTAGGTTTTGAACGTAAAATATGTTTAGCCATAATATTACCTCATTGTTTTTGTTGATTCTAATTTTTTTGGCCAAATTCAGATTTTTAAGAGCTAAGATATTGATTTTTGGAGTTGGCAGAGTGGCAGGTCTGAGTATTCTACAATGGCTGGCAGCATTAAAAAAAAAAAAAAGGGGGTGCCAGATTACCTGTAATCTGAAAAAATAGACAGTTAAAAAGTTAATTGGGACTGCAGACTTGCAAAGCTTTTCAAAATTACTTTTTTGACCGGGCACAACTTTCCCCGATATGCTTACTCAATAACTTATTTTTTAAGTCAGTCCTTAGTAAAGCATTCTGTCAAGAAACTGCATTGTTATCTTTTTTTTTTTTTTTTTACACACACAAAAAAAAAAAGAAACATAGTCACAGAGGTAGTTTGACTTGTCTTCTGAACCATAGTAATTTTTTGTCCTCAATTTCATTGCAACAGCATTACTCACTAGTCCATAGAAACATATTGGTCCTTGAGATCATTACCCCTGCAAGATATCAGACTGCTAAAACTTATTTGTTTTTGACACAGCAGTCATAGTGGATCTTATGGCCAAAAAGCTTGGACTTAAAGTTCAGGTAGGAAAGTATCCTGGTTTGTGAGAATATGTCCCATATTGTACTCCAGAATGGTAGGTCCTGGGGGTGATGTTAGTAATATGACTATGTGCAGCAATCATCTCTCTTTCACACACACACACACACGCACGCACGCACGCACGCACACACACACACACACACACATTCTTTTTTTTTTTCTTTTTTACTTTCCTTTCCCTTTCTTGCTGTGTGTGTGTGTGTTTTTTTTTTTTTTTTGTTTTTATGTTGTTTTTTTTCTGTTTTTGTTTTGTTGTCATTTTGTTGAATTCCTGTATTTTAGTGATTTTATTACTATTTGTTTCAGTAGTAAAACATTGACTCTTGTTTATGTACTTATAAAAAAAAAAATGTAACACATTCAGCTATAGGTAGATCACAGTTGCATTGTTATATATTATGTAAAACTGAGTTTCTATCACTGACAGGAGTATTGATCTTTAGCATCAGTTTATAACATGCATTAATCAGTTCTTGAATGCTGAGGCATTTGCAGCTGAGGCAATTAGGTGACAAAAAATAAATTTAAAAAATTACCACCTTTACTAAATTCATTCAAAACTGAAAAGTTCTGTTGAGTATTCAGTAGACTAAAACTCCAGTAAATTTATTTCAATTTTTGGAAACAAACATATTGTCTGGTTTTTAGAATGTCAAAGCGATTTAAGTTTGGCTCATGGTTTGGATTGTAAGTTTTAGAACCTAAGTTGGAATTGTATTAAGGAAGGAGAATGAAACATGAAAATTGGGGATGACTCATGATAATAATAGAAGATAATAAAGATTTAAAAAAAAAAAAGACAAACACTCCAATCCTATATTGCACATTTCTTTATTTTGATTATGATAACTTGGCATGTCAGCACTCATTTGTTTGTTTTTATGATGTTTTTGCGTGTTGTCTTTATTATTTTTTAAAAAATTTACTTCAGATGTCTGATACTATTGATTTCACAAGAAATTTGTACTGCTTCATTAGCTTTGCCCAGTTATTAGGTTCTCAGACAGACAGACAAACAAACATGTTCAATGCAGTGATGCCTGCAATGTATTCACTAAAGCATACACATACACACACAACCGCTTAAACTGGTTTACTCTGCTTTTGATGATGTCTACAATCATGCACTAGTTTTCGTGAAGATCTGTGGCTTCTCTGTTGAAACCATTGGCTACCAAATTTATGGTTTGTTTTTTTTTTTTTTTCTTTTGCATTATGTTTTGTATATCATAATAAGTTTTTGATAAAACTAAGAAAGTATGCACCCAGATTACTTAACTTACCCCAGATGAAGTGAGGCAAGCATGAATTTGTTCTGATGGACCAGGGAAAGAATAGCAAATATTTGTTTTGTAATTTGTCCAGAGCTATCAGAAATTTGTGTGGTTTATGAATATGAGCCTGCTTGTCAGCTGTCAAATCTATGTTACAAATGGTTCGATATGAATCGCAAGAGGACATTTAGTGGCAGTCAAATAGTGTGGTGAAAATGAAAGGAAAAAAAAAAATTTTAAAATAAACTACACCAGTGAGTCGTGCAGACATCTGCTCAAATGTAATATTACGGTATAATTCAGATGTCTTGAAGTGTTGTTAAATAGTGTACTTATACCATTGTATCTATTGTTTGAAAAGGAGTGTAGAATAACTGTTGATGTCAGAAAAAGAGCATCTGGACAGAGAAGTTTTACTGGGTAATGAATGATTATGTGTGACAGATATATTCTGGAAAAGAATGTGACTGATGCATCCAGTGGCACGTATGTGAATATTGGTGTGTATCACTGTTTCGCACACCCAAATGGTGGGCTTTATGTGTAAGGCTCATGTGGTATTAATCCAAGCATAATGCAGAAGGACATCTTATGGGCGTCTTGATCAGTCAGTCACATCATCTCTGTGTATTTGTGTGCACACATAGATATGGTTAACACTGCTGTGTATATATAATATGTATAATTATCATAACAAAAGATCCTTGGGGAGAATGTCTTACAGGCTGTGTATAAAGATGGCCTTTATCTTTATGGACTTGAATGTTTTGTTGAAAAATTGATTTGTTTGCTCTTATCTTAGTTTAATATAGATTTTTTTTGCACTACAAGCTGCAAGCATATTTTCTTCCCTATTTTTAGTAATTTGTAAATTTTGTTTGTAGGGAGGGTTAGGGGCACATCTGACATAAAGCAGAACTTCAGAGAAACACAGATTCTCCTTGTTGAAATATAGGACATTTATTTTTGGCAATGCAGCAAGTGCACACCTGTATGTGTATACTGTATATTTAATTTATATCATGATTTTTTTGTGTGTGACAGGTCCTAGCACACAGCATTGTATTTTAAGAGATCATCATGAGAAAATTAATGCCCATGACCATTTCTTGTCTTGCAAGTTATAAATGTTGAAGGTTGGTCATCTGTGTGAACTAGTGCAGTTAGTGCTAAGCCACTATCATCATCCTTAGTGGGCAGTGACGGTCAAAACAATTAGGAGCAAATTGTTGACCATTTGTGAAGTAGGAACTCTAGTTATGGAAGTGGTACTTTTGTCTATAGATCTCAGACACCTGTTCTTACTTGCGGTTGAAAGACAGACCAGAATGAAGTGAACAAAGGTATATGTGTGTACTAGAAGAAGAATAGCCTATTGACACAAAGAGATGTACAGGTACAGACAAAATTGTGACAGAATCAGTGCTCCACCAAGATCAAACTTGTGTCACGATGGCATATGTTTATGTACCAGTGTTGCCTATATAGTGATACATGTACATGGAATTCAGCAACCTGGGGATGAAGGAAATGGGGGCAGGCATGTGCATGATTTTCTGTTCTATGTACATGTATGTTGTATGTTGCTGTTATCACTAAGTCAGAAACCCAGAAACTCAACTCTGATTTCCTGTCAGTCTTCTTTTGTATTCAGTATGTCAGAAAAATAGTAAGTGTGTTATACATTTACTTACGGCTGTCAGAAAAATGATATGAATTTACATTTACATCACTTATTGAGACTTATTGAGAATGGATGTCTTCTGCTAATGGGGTGCGGGTCATGCCCAATCTGGTAATTGACAGATTTTGCAGTCAAAAAAGAAAAATTATAAAAGAAAATAAAGCTCCAGTGTATGGAATTGTGCGTGTCTGTGTATGTAAGGGGAGGGGGGAGAGGAGGGCATAATCTGAGTAGTTGTGCCAACACTAACATTTCAAATAGAATTGCTGTCAAAAGAACTTTAGGTTGTTTTGATTATTCACAGACGCATGGCCATGTAATCGAAACTGGGTCACAAATCAGTAATCTATTGCTCCTCATGCTAACTGCTTCTCCCCGGTCATGGACAAGTTTGTGTGTGAGATATGGTGGGATTGTTCAGAGTGATTGCCATTTGTGATGGCATCTGATATTGTAACATTGCTTTAGGAAATGCAATATTATTAATATAATACCATTACAATTACAGTTAATATGTATTTTTCATTCATGTAAAAAAAAAAAATAATAAACAAAAATAAAACTAATAATATTATGTTGTTCGATGTCTGACATTGATGTTTTTGTTTATTATTCAAATTTAACGGGGATGGATCTACTGTCTAACAGTGAAAACTCTCAGTCAAATTTTGAGCATATGGAGATATTGATATCACTGTAAAGATTATTCATTTCCCGTTCTGTGTGTGAAAAAGTAATTGTTCTATCTTAAATAGAAATTGTATTAAGAAGTTGTACTTGTACTCTCTATTGGCAAATAAAGACGATGAGGGTGACCTGTTGCTGCAGTTCAATTTATCAAGAAAATGGCTAAACACTTTAGTAAATCCTTATTAATCCCTGTTAAGCCATGGCACCAAATTACAATTTCAGGGCTTTTTTTTTTTTTTTATATCTATTAAGTAAATTGAACAATGAAATTTTTAGATTTATATAGAAGGGTTTGGTGAAGGAAAAAAAAAATGCTTACAATTTCGTTCACTGTTGAACAAATGCGTGATTTCACCGGTCGGCTCAGTTTGACAAGTGCCTGATTTCATCGGGCCGTGTTTTATATATATATATATATTGACTCCAAATTTCACATTAATAGTTTCTCAAAAATATACATGTATACTGTTACAAAACTTCGACCATTTTTTGGTACTGTTTTGTTCTGCATTCATGTTACATTTTAATAACTATCTCCGTAAAAAACACTGATTGCATATTTGTGATAAAAAGCCTTATTTTGAGAAAAACACTGAATTTTTGTTCGCTAGAAAAACAGCTGTAAGTAGTGTAAGTAGCTTTTGATCAGGCTTTCAACTCTAGACCATGTTTTTTCACATACTAGACTTCTTTCTCTGTATGATTTTTTTTTTGGTGGTATTTTGCCTTTTTCTCTGCCTGTACTTAAATTTCCCTCCATTTCTGCTCCTTCACTCCCTGTCAGCAAAAGGGCTCACGTAGAGTCATTTCAGGCCCAAGAAGGCGTTATATGGTCGCCGTGTCTTTGTCAGTCTGAACCGAGATTGTCTCCACATTTGCCAAGTGTCTCCACATTTGACAGATAATCTACTATTGTACTCTGAAATAGCAGAAACAAGGCACCCCCATTAGGCCGTAGGAAGTCTGTTTGAGACTCAAGCGAAATTGTCACTGATATGCAGTGTGGTCAGCGCCTCAGATGGTTAGCCTGTGTCCACTCCTGGAATTGGAGCATATTTCAACAGACTGTCTGAATATTTATTGTCTAAATGAACACATATAGGCCTATTCTAAATAATTTCAGAATATCAGATCTAGACTATCCCCCCCTATTTACCCTTGTTTGCAATTGAACAAAACTGCTTCAAGTTTATAGATCTAGACTCTAGATGTGTCATAAAGATGTGTTGATAAACGTTTTACAAATGAAATGTAGATCTAAATGCTATATTTAGGATCTACAGTTTTGAGAAAATTATCGTTAATGTTTGTTTTTTGTTTTTCTAAATTACAATACAAATTGTTTTCCAAAAATAGACCTATAGCCTAGATCTAGCAGAGAATTAGATTGTAGTGATGTGGTGCAACCGAGTTTCAAACCCGGTCCACTGGCGTCGCAGACCAGTGTTTTATCCATTAGACACTGGACTTCAGTTCTGATTCTTCAGTTTCTGAAGTGACAACAAAAGGCGTATTTCATCTATACATTTAGTCGAAGCCTATTAATTTTAGCTTAATTTTTCAAGGTGTGGAAGCTGTGCTCTATACATGTATCATGTCAACCCACTATCCAGATCCCTCTTCATGCAAATTTTCCCCACTAAATTTTCCCACACAGGAAAAATAAACTGAACCATGACTGGTCTTCTTTAGTATTATTATGTCATCTTCTTTAACATTTCATTACCCCGTAGGGGGGGGGGGGGGATGCTGTGTATACTGTATTTGTTTGCTAGTGCCTCTCCCTACCAACTTATAGTCATATTCATAATCACTGAATCACAATTTTGTTTACACATATGTATCATCTGCCTGTCTGTGAGTCTCTCTCTCCTCTGTCCTCTCTCTCTCTCTCTCTCACTCCTCTGTCCCCTTTCCCTAACTCTAAAAAAGAGTAAGGTACACACTTTTATCTTACATTGGGAAAATCAGAGCAACAGCAGCCATCAAATTAAAACTCTCTCTCTCTCTCTCTCTCTCTCTCTGTCTATATATATCATATATATATATATATATATATACACATATATATATATTATATATATATAAGGCTGATGAAAATTCAAAACTCTCCATTTTGATCCTTTTGATAATATTTCAAGAAGTGAACATGGGGTCCACTTCAACAAGTTTATTTAATTTTAATCATTTTCAATGGGGGGGGGGGGGGGGGTCCCACCCACTGCCAAGAGGTGGCTTAGTATACACAGTAGCCACCCTTGTTTTTATAAACTGCGTGAGCCTCACCAAGAAGTAAAACTCATTGTCACTTCGTAATGCGAAGGATTTTACTATGAGAACGGTTCGATGGTCACTGGTGAAGCGTTGGAACGAAAAGTTTCGTTACATATAAAACCTCCTCCTTTTCCGCCCAGCTCTTGTTTCAAAGAAAGATTATTTGATAGGCCTACTTGTTACTGTTTCTCGACTGGAAAGACAGAGGCGGCACCAATTGTGTGCTGATGTGCGCATGAGCGGTGGTGGGAAAGGGAGGCTAGGCCTAGGCTAATCATCAAATGGGCCTGGCATACAGAGAATGCGTTGTACTGGATAGTAATACAGGACCCACCTCACAAAGCATCGCCTTTCCTAACCTACACTCCCCTCCTCCTATACAACCCCTTTCCGGACACATAGCCCTTTTACATCATCAAGGCGATGGAGCTGGTCTTCCACGTCCCTCATACAGACGGGGAAGCGGTATCAAATCTTCGTACGTACGGACGAATAGGCTTTGCCTTGTTTAAAATCAAAACGTTGTTCGTTCATTGTCCCGGTATTGATAGGTAAAGAAAATGGATGTTGCACCACTTGACACAAACATACTGAGTTGTCAGCAAAGATCAATGGTAGGAAAATTGTGCTCAGGATCTTGGAATGGTTCAGCTACAGCAAGTAGCATAGAGAAAACAAGGTTTTCCTGAAAATTTCATGAAAATCGACGCGAGAACTACAAGTCGACCATTAATATCAACAGCTTGGGTTAAATTCCAGACACTACGACTATGACTCAATGATGAAAGGAAAGCGAAAATAATACTCACGGACGAAAAAGAAAGTACTGATCAAGTGCATTGGGCTTTAGCCTGCTCGGTAATTTTCTTAATTAAAATAAAAGTTTTGTTTGTTATGCTGTTATACTGACATATTGAGTTACACCTAATGGCTGGTTGGCAGTCTAAGTCTTATTATTCAGGAAAATTTTGTGGCATGACAATGAAATGGCAGTTATAGTAATATAAAACTAACATAGTAATTCTTATAATTATTACATGATTACATATTAATTAATTTTCGTATCAAGGCACAGTAATTTTCTTTAGGGGTGGGTGGAGGGGGGGGGGTCGCAAACAATATGCTCTTGGTTACGGTACTGGTACCATAGTCCACGCCTGACTATATCTGTGCGGGTAGGCTGAGCATTTTCCGTTGTATCTGCGGGCAAAGGACAAGATCTGATGTGTTTGATCTACGAAGTGATCGACCCACAGTCAATAAGCAAACTCGTAGAAGTAGTGATAGGAGTAGAAGCATGTTTTGTATGGTAGCACAGGGTTCGGTCGTTAGGTTTCTATAGGTTTCTCAAAGACGTCAAAACAACAAGACCTAAGCCATTGTGCAACTATTATTAGTTGCCAGACCTGCGTTTTGTCCCCTTGATCCACTGCCTTAATATTTTGCTACTGAATCCCACTAAAATGTTATGAAAGGTCTCAAATGGACATTTCCAACTCTCTGAGGTCACCGTGGACGATGTTTCTTCCCTTTTTTTTTAATTTCTCCTCCTAGACAAAAGATATACTCCCCCCCCCCTCCTCCTCTGCAGGAAGGAAACAGAAATCCGAGTTTATAATAAAATAAAAATGACCATGATTGCCTGTGGCAAGCGAATGGGATAAAGAGAGTAAAAGATAGACAATTTTGCCTTATCAATTCTATGTACAAATTTTCCGCCGAACTTTTGTTTCAAAGAAAATTTACTTGATACTTGCTGTTTGTTGTTTCTTTCTTTTTTGTTTGTTTGTTTGTTTTTGTTCCAATTCTTGGTTTGTTTTCTTTTCTCCTCCCCCCCCCCTTTAAAAAAAATAATTATTATCATTATTATTGTTATTATTTTGCAGATTTTATTGTTTCAGTACTTGTTGTGATCGTTCCAGACCTGAAACTGAAACACCCATCTCTTGCCGCAAAAAAGGGCATTCACTTATTATTTAGAAGAAAACAAAATCAGATTTCCGACTCGCGCTGAGTGTATTGGATATAAGCTTACTCATTACATGAACAGTATTTGAACCGAATAAATCCCCAAAACGATACAAAGAGTCATAAATGAGTTTCAGAATTATTGAAAAAGAAAGAAAGAAAGAAACAAAAGAAAGAAAGAAAGAAAGACAAAGAGAAAAAAAGAAAGAAAGAAAGAAAGAAAGAAAAAAAAAAAAGAAAGAAAGAAAGATTCTCCATGAATAACTTAAAAAACTGAGGGTCCTCATCCTCATCCCAATACATAAACTATCCCCTTTTTTTCTTTTCTAAAGTTATACTTCTTTACCAACAAAGATTGCATTTCATAGCTCGTACAACAAAACAAAACAAAACAAAAAAAGGTTATGTTTCTTGCACCAGAGATTAACATAAAAGTAAAGCAACATACATCGAATAACAATTAATGCTATATCTCTAAACATGGTCATTGTCATGACTACCTTCTTCTTGTAGAACTGTCTTAAAATTTTAGACGGATTGTCAACCGGCAATTAACTATAAATTATAGGACATTACTGTACCGGTATACAAAACAAAATCAAAGATATATGCATAAATGGCTCTCAAGTACTGCAATATTCATAATTCCTCCTGGGAAGATACTGCAAGGCCGTCCTATCTGGAGAGCTCACTTCAGACCCGGAGTAGCAAGCTATGAAAAGAGGCGTATCAGGGAACAAAAAGTGAGGCGTCAGAAAAGGAAAAATCGCACGTTTCATCTCCCAGTGTGGTCCAGCGCCCAATATTTCCTGCCCCCACTACAACAGATTCTTTCGTGCGAAGATCGGCCTCATCAGCCATCTCCGTACCCACCTCACCCCCCAGTGATCAGAAGTCACTTGCGAAGGACGAACATCATGTACATGTGTAATTATTAAATGGAAGAGGGCGTTCATGTTGTCAGTCTCTTTTTATTCGTCTGGTATGAATAACTTTTAAGAGTGACAGCACCAATGTAATATTTTGCCTTCTTTCACTTTGGAAACAAGTTGCGTTATCCTTGTGATTTCGTGAAATGGAAAGCTCGGGTATGTTCAACCCTCCACAGGTTGAGTGTCACTTCAAGATTTGTTTCTACTAGAAAACCTCACTGGAGATGTGGTTCATGTGGTGGGGCAGATTAGAATTGTGTCCTACAAGGTAGCTGTATTCTCACAGTTGGTTTTCTTTCTCGTTCGCAATTTTTATGGTTAGAAAATCTTGTTATCAATGCCATTGTTATTTTTGCCGCACACTAACGCCCAAGTGATGGCACAGATCCCATTTTGGCTAGCACGGTACAATAAATCTAGGGAACTTGGAATGAGCATGTATTTTTTTTTTTTGTTGTTGTTGGTGGTGGTGTTGTTGTTTGTAGCAATGGCATGTGGGTAAGTCATGCATTTTGGTTTGCCACCTGTATTTTTTATTGTTTGTATAATAATAATGATAATAATAAATACAAATAAATAATAGTAATTATCATTATTGTTTTCATTATTGCCCTGACGAAGAGTCAAGTTGACTAAAAAATTTGGCAGATTAACCATCGCTATCAAGTTCTTTATAGATTTCTGTGTTATTTGTTTTTCTTGAATTGTTTTATTAGTTACCGGTCT
>JBCAUA010000297.1:0-13648 GCA_038406235.1 Peronia verruculata | reverse complement strand
TATAGTTTGGTAGACAATGAGGGCCGATGGAATCGAAAACGCCTTCTAGCGAGTCCCCTGCGCAGTTCATATCAGCCACCATTGTCTCAGTCTCGCTTGAAAGCTTGTGGCCCTTAGCAACGTTATGCTAATGAGGTGCCGCAGGCCGGTGAGGTCTATACACCTTTGATCTATAGGATTAGGAACCCAGGTTGTCGATGCTTGATTATAGTATTTTCAGTACATGTTTTGCAATGTGCATGGAGATCATTGCAGTTCAGTTCATGTTATCGTGTAACTGCAGAAATTTCTTACATTTATTTGTGCATTGCTATACAGCCATCACAGTCAGATACAACTTGAAAAATGATACTGTGTAACTGTCAGTTAAGAGTATTTATGTTTTGCCTTGTTTTTTTCCTTTGATATGTTTATTTGTTTAATATGAACTTCAGAGTTTGTCCTAGATACATCAAATCTGTATTCTCTATATTACATATGTATATGCTTACTCACAGTCTTGTGTATGATCACTCTTTAAAAAATGAGGCATGACATTTCCTCATTGAGCTGTCTCGCATTCCTGTTTTGGAAGATGTGAATGTTGGGGTGGCATTGATTCACCCATTCCTAGAAAACCAGAATGACACCACACACATGAATATTTATTCATAGGATAAATATTGCTTAAAGTTCCTTCAATCAGGTGTTTGTCATCAGTCTTTTTTTCTTATTCTTTTATCTTAAAGTTCCTTCAGTCAGGTGTTTGTCATGTATTTTTTTCTTAGTCTTTTGCCTTAAAGTTCTTTTTTAAAGGTGTTTGTCATCAGTCTTTTTTTCTTCTTTCTTTTTTTTTTTTAAAGTTCCTTCAATCAGATGTTTGTCACCAGTCCATTTTTCTTATTTTTTTTTTCTCAAAGTTCCATTTCAGTCAGGTGTTTTGGTTTGTCATCAGTCTTTTCCTCTTTTTTTTTCTTCTTGTTGTTGTTTTGTTTATTTTTACTTTTCCACCTCTCATATCAATTTAGCAGTGAAAGTCTGCTGTAAGTGTTTGTTTGGAGCTATCTAATTAAGCATTTTCAACTCATTGATTGGAATCTCTTTTAGACACATGTATTGATAAGTTATAAGATGAATTTACAATGAAATATACATATGCACATTACCATTCTTCAAGCATGTTATACGCAACGCTGCTATGGTAGTGGCAGGAAAACTCCTTAAGTGGCGCGAGACAAGAAACGGTCTTCAGACGGAGGATGGGTTCTTTCATTAAATGTTTCGTTTTTTGGCCTTTAACGTCCTGACATGTTCTAGAACCCTAGCCACAATGAGGTCATGTCTCCCAATGTCTGTCACCCACCCTTTTTTCTCCCTTCAGGGACTCCCTGGGTGGGATTTGAACCAGTGCCGTTTGATTGTCGGTCCAGACGTAGTTGACTGAGGTGCTCTAAACACTGCACTATGCGTGTAGCCACACATTGTTCTTTTGCACCAGATCCAACAGGAAGAGTTCTCTGCTACTTTCGTTAGGTCACTCAGGCCGCATGTAGTATTCCATCCATGCTCAAAACAACAACCAAAAAAAAGCTGCTTTTTTTTTTATATATATATAAATATATTTTGATCATAGAATGAATGAACTTGCCAGCTGCATCTTTCTAACCAGTTGCTTGTAGGGCAGGCTCTGTTTAGGACACCCTCTCTAGTCTAGTCCCTTAACTAGGGTGAGCAGTGCTTTCTTAAAAGGGGCTGAGCAGTCGGCCAAGATGCTGCTGAACGTCTCTGTTGCCCCGGGTACAGAGATGCGCGACACTTTTATGACTACAACTTCCTGTGGTCACCTTCACCTGTTGCTTCCCATTCCCCTATCGCTGCAGGACTTTGAGATATCGTGCAGAAAGCAACCCATGCATAAAAGAGATTAAAGTGAAAAAGCCTGTAAACTGTACAGCGACAGTCTCAGTTGCATGACGTCAAAGGCCTGTGTTCAGTGGCACGATGAATAGTTACGCCTGGAAATCCTCTCAGATCCATTGGATGGCAATTTTGTCCCTTGTGCTCCAGCACAGGCTTAGCACTCCACAGTCCCCACCTGCTTCGCCTTCTCAGTTGTTGAACCTTACTATTGGTTTCCTCCACCCTGTCCACTGAAGCAGTCTTTACATGTGGGATGAGCAAAGTCCTAGAATCACCAAGGGTCTAGCACCCAGGGCTACCCTCACTTGGTTTATCCAGCCTGTCAAAGCTGTTGCGGTTCCCGCATACCGACAACTACATGTACTTGTAGCCATATATGAGAGCTGAGTGTCAGTTGGGACCAAAGACTGGTGGCTGCTCATAGTGGGCACTACAAGCCCTATATCAGAAGGGGTATTACCCCTTCCTGAATACCCCGTACACCCACATGAGCTCCCCATATCTTCATAATGTACATGTATGTGGTAAAACCACGTACATGTATGTCAGTCATGAAGTCTTTATTCAGGATGTTGGTAAATACATGTAGTAAGTCATATCCAATTATTTTTAGTTTATATTTTTGAAGCTGAAATCTGGTGTTTGTAGAAATTACCTCAGTCAAACATATCACATTATACTTGTCTACTCTATCATTTAGCAGTTCTTCCCTTTTTTTTAGGAGTGAGTCAGTGTTCGTGTAGAAACATTTCAGGCTGTTTATCTCTTTGCTCTTGTCATTGCGATGATTGATTATGCCGTCAGTTTGACGCTTCTGGCTGGTCAACCTTCTGTTTTCCTTTTTTTGTTATTCTTTTCTGGAGATGACCACCTCGTTTAAGTTCCCGATGACCCATATTTATGGTCCTTTTTTTAGACCCAGACCTTTGTACAATGTATGCTGGATCCTGTGTACTACCAAGACACCTGGCACCTCTCTGGACATAGCTAACACAGTCGGCATAGTCCTTGGTGGTGTGGGATGGCCTGAGTTTGTCCAATGGTTTACTAAGTCTGCTGTGTTTTACTATCAGGTTTCGGATTTTTATTTTGAACTCCTTCTCCAGGAGTCTCTCAATGAATTTCATGTGTTTCATGTGTTGTTTTTTTTCTGGATTCTCCTCTTTACTTTCAGAGATGCCGAACTAGAACAGATTTTTTACTTCAGTCTGACCTCTTCTGTATTTCCTTGGTGCTTAACCTGATATGTTTTCTGGCTTAAGTCAGTTCCTGACCTTGTTTGGTTCCATTGACTAGCATGGCCCTGTATGAGTTTGTTAGCAGCTGGCATTTTTCCACTTTTTTCCAGTTTGCTGGCAAACTCGGTGACATCTTTCTGGGTGGTTTCTAATATGCTCTTCAACATCACTTCATCTTGCTTCTAGAATTAACAAAAAGACTTTCCTCCACAGGGTCCAAGGGTATATAAGCAGGTTCCCTGCTCCCACCTGCAGGAAGTGAATGCCTACCATAGGTGGGATGTCTCCCATAGAATGCTTTCCTCAGCATTCCAGGGGTGACATCTCTTCTATCCCTCCTTGCTCCTGCCTTCTGTCACGCTCTCTTTCCACTCTTCTTCTTGACATGTAAATGTACTTAAATGTTTGGCACAATATAGCCATGATCATGCTTATGGACCGTTAAAACCCAACACAAACAGACAAAAAGAGCACATTTCTCCCACAATCTTGGCAGCTCTTGGTTGAGTAAAACAAGTGCAGGATGATGGTCCTTTGCAGAAAGGGGTACTCTTCATCTGTCAGATTTGCACATGGTGTGCAAACATACTTGTCACGTCTCTCACAGATAATCATCCTGTCATCCGGGTCAGAAACATCTTTATGGCAGAACTTACAGGTGTCAGTCTCTGCATCTTGAGGTGAATTTTGGTTCTGGCATGGGTAACATCCTTCTTTTTTCTCATTCTTGGGTCCCATTTTGCATAGCAAAAGTTTCTTAGTTTTACATTAGTATTTCCAAGATAGCCTCGTCAGAACTGGCCCTGAGTTCTGCCATCTTGCGATCTAATTTGAAATAACACCAAATTTGTCTGGCAAATTTGTCTAGCTGTTGTAAGTCATTAACGTCAGTCTGAAAATTCTTCACGTTCTCAACATGGACGTGTTGTTGATCCAGTTCACTTTTGTGATCACTGACCAACTGTTTTATCTCCATCTGCTGTTGCTCTGACAGCCTGTCATGTTCCATCCGCAGTTTTGTTCTTTCACTTTTAACTCTCTGACTGCCTTTCATGATTGTCCACCTCTGTTCTTTCTCTTTTAACTCTCTGGTTACTCTCTCATGATCATTCACTGTTGTCCATCTCATGATCCAGTTCTATTTTGTGATCTCACCTGTAGGGGCCCGGTGTATATAAGTAGCTTCCATGCTCCCACCAGCAGGCTGTGAAAGCCTGCCATCGGTGGGATGTCTCCCATGGAATGCCATCATCGACGTTCCAGTGGTGACATCTCTCCTATCTCTCCTTCCTCCTGTGTTCTGTCCTGCCTTCTTTCCTTTCTTCTTCTTCTATCTTACCATGTTTGGCACAACGTAGCCGTGATTGTGCTGATGTGCTGTTTTTTGTTTTTTTTTATAGCAAAATCCATATTTCAGGACCTACTTTCCCCCCTTTAAATCCCAGCACAAACAAACAAAAATGAAAAGAGCACATTTCTCCCACTATTTTGACAGCTCTCGCACTGTGTTCAATGCTGGCCTCTCACAGGCCAAGTAGAACAGGTGCAGGGTGATGGTCCATTGCAGGAAGCTGTCAGATTTGCACATGATATGCAAACATACTTGTCACGTCTCTCACAGATAATCAAGCTGCCAACCAGCTCTGAAAAATCTTCATGACAGACCTTGCAGGTGTCAGTTTCTGCATCTTGAGGCGAATTTTGGGTCTGGCGCTTGCTAACATCCTTCTTTTTTCTGATTCTTGGGTCCCATTTTGTACATGTAGAAGTTCCTAGTTTTACACTAGTACGTGTATTTCCAAGATAGCCTTGTCAGGACTGGCCTTGAATTGTGCCATCCTGCTGTCTAACTTGAAATAACACCAAATTTGTCTGACTCAATTGTGGCTGTAATTTGTAAGGCATTAGTGGCATTCTGGAGCTTTGCTCACTTGCTCTTCATAGCTGAAACCTTACCATCGGTGGGATGTCTCACGTATAGAGGCGAGTATGTTCTGCCATCTTTTGCAGTCTAACTTGAAATAACACCTAATGTGTCTGGCTAAACTGTTTCTGTAATTTGTAAGACATCAGTGTCAGTCTGCAGGTTGTTCACTTTTTCAATATGGTTGTGTTTAACTTGATTCAATTCTCTTTTGTGATCACTGACCAACTGTGCTATCTCCATCTGTTGTTGCTCTGACTGTCTGTCATGTTCCATCCACAGTTGTTCTTTTACTTTTAACTCTCTGAATACCTCTCATGATGATCTACTATTGTTCTTTCTCTTTTAACTCTCTGACTGCCTCTCGTGTTCCATCCACAGCTGTCCTTTCTTTTTTAACTCTCTTACTGCCTCTCATGTTCCATCCACCATTCACGGATGTCAGATTTTCTGCTTTTAGTAGGATTTTCTATGTTTTGACTGTCAATAATTTCTTTTTTTGACCTCAAATCCAGTTTATTTACCATTAACATAACTCTAGTTTTATGTGCTGCTACAGAGTGTGCCGGGAACTTTTTCTACTTTTCCATGGAGACAGATTGACATCCCTGTACCGTTGTTCTTTTTCTTTCAACTCTTGATCCAATTCTTTTTTGGATCACTAGCCAACTGTGTCATCTCCATGTGCTGTTGCTCTGATTGCCTTTCATATTCATCCACCTCAGTTCTTTCTCTTTCAAGTCCATTGTCACTGCGTCCAGTGCTGGCCTCTCACAGACCGAGAAGAACCAGTGTAGGGTGATGGCCCATTGCAGAAAGACATACTCTTCGGCTGTCAGGTTAGGTTCTGGCTGGTAAACCTTGTTTTTTTCTCTCTCTTCCTGAGATATTATGTCGTCCTTTCACAATGAACTTAGTTTGTTTCCAAGGCAGTGTTCTTGAGATTTGACATTGTGTTTACAAATCTGTGGACTTCAGTGCTTTTGAAAATGACTGGGATGAAAATGAGAAGCAATATAATGAAATCAAGCTCCTGTCAAATTATGGGCATACAGTGTTACTGGTATCACTGTGAACATTACTCATTTCTATGTTTCTATGTGTGAACGAATTTTTGTTCTTACTCGAGTAGAAATCAAGATATTTGCAATTGAAGACAATCAGGGTGACCTGTTTGCTGCAGCTGAATTTAATGAGAAAATGACTGATTATTTTTGTTATTCTTCTTCTTTCCTTTTCATCTCCCGCTTCTATGGGTGGGGGTTGTGGGGAGATGTCTTTCACCAGCAAGTTTTGTGGCCTGGAGAAGGGACGTCCCATAGTTTTTGAGGGTTTCTGCCACACACCAATGTTGTGGAGGCCTTACCCTGGTTCTCCTGCCCAAGCATCTGGTGTTATACAAACCAGCTCTTCAGGCATCTATTATATGCGTGAAGAGCTGGTTGGTTTGGAGGTTCAGTCTGGTGAGGTGTCCGAACCACTTGATTTTCTGTTGTTCAATGTGTTGCACGAATGGTGTTGTTCCCATCATGTCTCTGTATCACCTCATTTCTGATCTTGTCTCGACTGGTTAAGTTTACTGCTTTTGTCAGGCATTTCATCTCACAGATGGTCATGTTAGGGACCATGTCTAGCACTGCTATGGCAGAGTCGGTAGAAAAATGCCTTGATGAGTTTCGCCTTGGTGCTTATGGGAATGTTGGAATGTTTCAGGTGAGGGATTAGTTAGAAGCTGAGTGCATTGGTTTTGGTTTCAGCTGTTGGACTAGAGGGCATGGATGTTGTCTAGCAGCTGTCCTTTGACACCGTATTGCTCAAGTACCTTCCATAGTTTGTCCCTGTTCACTTGATCGAAGGCTTTTTCTTGTCTACAGATACTAGTTGGAGATCTTGGTCATATTCCATCATCATCTCACACAACTGTCAGAGTGCAAAGATTGCATCGGTGCACCCTCTTCTCTTTTTGACCACTTTTGTTAACACTTTTTAATCCTTTATTAGGTCATGCCACAAAATGACATTTTCTGTTCTCTTAGCGTTCTTTTACCCAGTCTATTCTAGCAAATTTAACTCTAAAATGCATTTTTAGATTGATATACATGTATAAGGATTCTGTGAAGAAAAAAAATGCATTAAAAACTTATTCACTGTTGAAAAACATGTCATTTCTCTGGTCACCTTAATTCGATGATTGCGTGATTTCATTGTGTTGTGTCTCAAATATGTATATCCATAGGAATGCATTTTGACCAGTTCCATTACTTCTTTTACCAAACACAGTGTTGAACAAGCAGTGGAAAGAAGAATAACATCACTATTGCACTCTCTACTTCAAACTTTCATCACGAAAAATTCAAGATAATTCATGGTATAAAAGAAAACTTTCCTCCTTATCATAGCAATTTTTTTACTTTATTTTATTTATAATTTTTAAAAAAATATTTATTTTTTGTTCTTTTGTGCTTGATAATCTCTCAAATGACAAGGAGAAAAGTGATTTTTGTTCCTTTTGCATTGCATGTTCACTTCAACACCTTTTGTAGCTGCAAAGGGAAAGAAGGACTAGTCAAAAAGATCCTCCATTCTGAATGAATTTGATGGGAACTGATATAGCATTGTAAGTTACATCTCTCCTCTCACTGCATCGTTAAAAAGATTCATTGTAATTTACATGTAGATAAATTTTCAGTGCTTAACTTTATGTGAACTGTGATCAGATGGAGAAAGCTCTGCCAAATAAATCATCATTCATTCTGACTTTGTTATGAATTTTGTGTTTGTGCATGTGATTTCTTTCTGGTATTGGATGTCTTGCTCTAGTAGTTGTATTAATGTTTACACCTATGACCCAGAAGACAAATAAGCTGATTACACTATACATGTACATGTACAGATCAAGCTGAATCTTTCATGATCTTTACTGAAAAACATAGCAAAGCGCCTATCCAGCTATCAATATCCAAGTTTATTCATATAGCCTAAATGTTGTAGATGATTTTAGCAACTGTGGAGGGAAGGGAGCTTGTTCGAGACTTTGGTATAAATACATCATTGCTGTTTTGTATAGATGGGTGGATGGATGAATGGATAGGTGGATCAACTGATGAATCAGTGCATGAATGGATCAATGGATGGGTAGATAGATGGACGATTTAATTTATACAGACAGACGAATGATGGACAGAACATTCCCAGGAACAGTGTGTAGCTTTATCATTGGCAAAACCCAGAAAGAGTGTGTATTTTTTGTTACCAAAGATCGGAAAAGCAACTTACATGATCATGATTATCTGTCGCTTTAACCTGTACACAGGCTGGTAAGAGAAGTAAGCCGAAGTCAAGGTCACTTGTTAATGTTATCCAGACACATAAATGTACAAGTATTTCACCGTGCATCTTTAAGTGGAACTGTCAATCGCCCATTATGTAAGGGAGCTCTTGGCTATTTCAGCGATGTGGGAGATCTTCATTCACTGCATCCTTTGGCTTTAGGTCGACTGGTCCGTTGGCTTTAGTTATGTTTATCTATGCTACAAACTCGTAAGGCATGCTACCAATTTACGTTAATACGGTTATACATATATTTATTGTAGTGACATTTTCTCTATTCCATTGCTTACAATTTAACATACACTAAATTGTGGTGACAAGGCAATCTCATACTTTGACAAGCATCTTAATGCTTATCATTCATTTATAAATGATATAAGGTTACTAACTACATGCAGTAAATTAGAAATCAAAAGGAAAAAAAAAAAAAATAGTAACCGTGCTTTATCAAAGTTTCTGTGTTCTCAAAAGAACGTCTCAGTCAATCAATCGAGCTTAGAATAGATCACTCAATATGACATTGATGGATGACATGGCTGGCTTGATTGATTGGATGACGTAACTTCGTTAAGCTCAATCGAAAGGCCCAGATCTCCCGTGCTCCTTCATTCTAATTAGGTATTTTAAGCAAAATCACATGACCTAGGAAACATCGCCCACATGTGGCTTTGTTTATATGATGTGACAGGTCTGAGAACTCATCATTTGGCCAAATTTGTCTGCCATGCGCAGAGCAAGTAAACAAAGCCACATGTGAGCGATGTTCATTAGGTCATATGATTTTGATTAAAATACCTAATATATTAGGCATAATGTCGATTCAACCGTGGAGGCAAGTCAAGTACCCACATGTGTACATGTGTGTGTTTGTCATAATCAAACATAGGCCTACTGCCGGTGTGTTTAACTGAATATGTGATAAGTCTCTCCAGCTTTTTGCTTACTTTAGGAAAGCAATACCGGTAGCGCACCAGCTGTTTCAAGGGAAAAGGATTTAATAAACGAAATCCTTACAGATCAATCGAAATGTTTAAAGATCCCTGATATAGATTATGTAAGCAATCAGTAAGCAACCTTGTCAGGCAGGTGGAGAGGGTTGTTATACATGTACATGTATCATCAGATATAACTACATGTACATCGTATAACGTTCGACTGCGGTAGGAAAAACTGACTTGTTTTGTTGCCACCGACTTTTCGCTGGGCACCAACGTTTCATCTACTTTTATTCATTTATTTATTTATTTACTTATTTATAAAAAAAGTGTTGTTTTTTTTAATTGGTCGATTGACTACCATACCCTCGCCATTCAACAAGCCAACTGCTGTTTATGGCAAAACCTGTACATTGTACTTCACTGGCAAGGAAAGAGGTCCATTTTAGATACCGGCATGTAGGCTATAATAATACAATGTACATGTATTTACTTCAAAGTTATAAACGCTCTGTAATGGCTGCATGTTTTAAAAGAAAACAAGAGCAAAAACAAAGTAATGTAAATGATGAAACATCTTTCCCACTCTTTCCAGAAGATTTGACATTCCTTTACACAAACATACTCAAATTACCTTTCTAAACCCGTCGCGAAGTGGGCGTCGGCCATTGACAATTGGGACCTGACTGGATTCTGGTCAGCTGCGTGTATAGCAGAAATACAATAGATCTAGAAATACGAAGTAGGTGGGAAATTTAAGATTAAGACCTCTTAAGGCAGGTAAGCCCCACGTCTCCAGCCTTCTCAGATTAGGCAAAGATATTTCGGAGGTTCTGTGCGTACGTTGGACACGTTAAATAACCCTTGGCAATTTAAAATAATAATAATAATAATAAAAGACCGATAGAGAGTAGGAGAGGACGCCGCTTTCCTGGCAAAATTTCAAAATTCCAGCTTTCTACCGACAAAAGATATTCTCAGTAGAAACAGGACATTCACTTAAAACCCAGATAATCCTACCTTCTTATGACTAAACGTCTACATGATTTTACAAAAATACACACACATAACCTCGAAGTACATGAACATAGAGCATTTGTTTCCAATCAGGTTTCAGTCTAGATCTAATTTTAGATTTCGACCTCAGTACTCACAGATTGACCTGTCCTCCGTCTCAGAATTAAAAGTGTAACTTTGTTAGAGTGAGAATTTTTCAGATCAGTTATGAAGTTTTGTTGCCCAGTCTCATAGATTGTTTGTTTGTTTTTCTTAAGCCTTTCAATCCTGAGATAGTGGGAGTATCAAGGCTTTTTTTTTTTTTAAGTAGCTGCCTGAGTTTTGTGGGTAGTCATCGAGGTAACCTCTACCAGGTGGTTCAAAGACGTTAATAGAACATAGGCGAATTTTGGAATGAAAATTTTGTCTGGACAAGTGCACTCCGCTTACTCTTCATCGATTTTCAACTGCCAAGGGCTATTTTACGTGCGTAACGCACACACGGAACCTCCGAAATATACATTGTATTCGTCCTTATCCGAGAAAGATAGACGTCGGGCCTCCCTATCCAGAGGGAGCCAGGGGACTGTTACTGAAAAATGCGAGTTTTCGATCTTCGTGTCCTTCCATTCCTTAATGAGGGATGTCAAATTTCCTACTTTCATGGGATTTCCTACTTTTTGCTGTCAGTAATTTCTCTGCTGGCCCTAAATCCAGTATTATTTACCATCAACCTATTTCAGTTTTAAATGTTGCTAAAGATCTTTTCCTACTTTTTCATGTAGACAGATTGACATCCCTGTTTAATGGTGGACCCGCGAGTCGATCCAGGCGACAACCTCACCGACGTGAGTTGTTTAGTTGTGTTCACTATGAAGCAGACGCCATACCACACAGCCACGGTGACCCCCAGTCTCATAGAGTAAACGCAAAACACGTTTTATAGTGCTAATGATCAGGAGTGACGTCACATGACATCTCAGACGGAGCTGAGTCCAGAGACACAGTACACACATGTACCGCCATTTCCTCAAATGAGCGACACACTCGCGGCTGAGCTACGGGAGCTGAGCGCGCTTTGGAATGAAGCGCTTATGAAAAAAGACAAACAAAACTAAAAACATAAGGCGGGTACGAATTTTGGGACTAAATCGCTTTGAGTGACAGACTTAAAACATTATTTTGTCTCGTGGCCAGTCGAAATGAGACGTAAGTTGCTGGGTTAGAACCGGAAAATCGGGCTTTGAATGTCATGAGGGGGATCATTCAGAAATCATTTTTTTTTTTTTTTGGAAGTCGAAAGTACATTCATTTCTGAACAAAACAATATCGGGCTTACTCTCAATTTATAAATATTTCTTCATTAACATCAGGTTTTTGAGAGGTAGTCAGTTATGTAGATTTATGCGTCCGACCTTTCAATTAAACTCGATTTTCTCGGAATTTCGGTCACTGTTGGGGGTGCCTCCTTGTCCCTTTAAACTGCAATATCTCAAGCTAGAATAAAGCTAGCTTAGAACTTTTTCCACCGCCTGAAAGGGGATGAAATATGCTTTCCAACGATACCAAAACCGCCATATGGCCAAAAATCGACATACGTCTCATTTTGACAGACTGAGTGATATTTAGAGCCTAATCAAGCTAGATGGCCTCCGGATAATAAAAGGAGTATGTATTTTTTTTTTTCTTTTTAATGAAATTAGGGGGAAAATAAATTATAAATAAATAATAAATGGTAACACTAACAGTTATTACGAAAATGTACAAGAGGGTACATATAAATATTCGCTGTCATTATTGACGCTTTTGTGGTAAACCATCTTTGAACTCTTTCCATACGACGAAGCACAAACAGGGCCTATAGTCAGGACTGATGATAGTTTACATTACAATATGCAGGGCCATAATAAAGTCCCCCTTTTAAAAATAACCACTGGAGTCCAGGTTTACAAAAAAAAAAAGTAATAAAAAATCCTGTTCTATTCTTAGGATAACTGGTAAAGTGACTCATAGATTAGCTCTTGTAGGCTTTCGTAAGTAAAGTGTTAGAGAGCTATAATTATCTTTTCAGCGACGGGCATTAAAAAATGAGCTTCACAGGACACAGGCACTCGAGACAGGTCGAGGGATAAGAGTCGCGAGAGACTCGCGAACATCACATTAATTTTGGGCACATTCCTGATTATTTCCTCCTTCGCTATGACACTTGTCTGTGGGTGGTGACGAGATCTCCCTACAGCCTACTTCACAGCTCCATATCCGGTACTGGCGGCAGAATGACGCATGTTTGCGTGATCCTTTATGTCTGTGGTTTATCACATGACGAAATATTCTCAGCTCAGGTCATGAGATTCCTGAGCAACCAATGCTTTGCTGATTGTTTGTTCAAAAATTGTAATACTTTTGTTCGAGATAGTCACTATTTCAGCAGTAATTATTTTGACAAATCTTTTTGGTGTAAAAAGGCTGCTATTATAATTTTGTGATAGGATATTTGAAATCAGTCTGGCAATTTTAAATCTAACCAAAATACTTCTACTTCTGCTACTACTGCTACTACTACTACTGCTACTACTACTACTACAATTACTACTACTAACAATACTACTTCTGCTGCTACTACTACTACTACTACTGCTAATACTACCAGTACTCCTCCTCCTCCTCCTACTGCTACTACTACTACTACTACTGTTACTAATACTATTAATACTCCTCCCCCTCCTACCACTACAACTACTACTACTATTACAACTACTACTGCTACTAATACTACTAGTACTCCTCCTCCTCCTCCTAATTGCTACTACTACTACAACAACTACTGCCGCTACTAATACTACTAGTACTCCTCCTCCTACTACTGCTGCTACTACTACAATTACTACTCTCTAGTACTCTTCCTCCTCCTCCTACTACTGCTACAACAACAACTACTACTACTGCTGCTACTAATACTACTAGTACTCCTCCTCTTACTACAACTATTAATACTGCTACCACTAATAATAACATATGAAATAATTACTCTAATAATAATTATAATATTAATATTAGCAACAAGAATTCCAAGAAATAAAGCAGGGCAATTTAATGCGATAGCTTCGCCCAATGTCTTATTTTTAATGAAGTGAAAACTGCCTATCCACACCATTTTATTTGTGGCCAGAAACTTCTGAATGTCAGGAAGATTCCACGCAACAGACATTTTTTAAGTATGAGCAAAGGCACGCACGCACGCAAGTACACACATACACACATACATACAAACATACATACATACATACATACATACATACATACATACATACATACATACATACATA
>JBCAUA010000286.1:0-13648 GCA_038406235.1 Peronia verruculata | reverse complement strand
TCACGAAAGGAGCTGCAATGGAAATGCAGCTTAGAACAACAGCATTGCTGCTAGACCGTCTGTCAAGACGATAAAGGTCCTTACTATTTATAAAACGAAAATTTGACCTTCTTTAAGCTTTAAAAAAAAAAAAATAAAAAGAATTGGTACCTAAGTTGGAAAGTAATAGAAAACATCGTAGCCTGAGATCTCCCAGTGCGACTTCCAACTCATTTGCCCTGGGCGCAAGACATTGATTTACTTTAGACTCTTAACAGGTGAGCCACACACAGCCATGTCGATTTAGTTTAGACTCTCAGCAGGTGAGCCTCACAGGCATGTTGATTCACTGTAGGCTCTCACAGGTGGCCAAGACCAACGTGTTGATGTATTTCAACATTGAAGGCAAGAGACACCGATAGATTTTGACGTGGAGTGTCATTGTGATTTACAGTTTATACCAAGCTCTGTTTCTGAGAGCTAAGCAGTGAAGTAAGAACCATATTGACGATGTCCAACTTGAATTTTGTAAGTAAAATACATTTTGTGCCTAAAAATAAACCTCAACTTCTACAGAATCCATTATCAGAAAATCCAGACAATCCCAGTGTATTTTTTTTTTGGCGTGAAAGTGTTATGTGATGGATGGATCATATAGAGAGGTGGAGGTTTGTTTTAAGACAAAAATTGTGTTTGAACCTAATTTGGTGCTTACATGATCAGAGAAAGATATCGATGTTATGGATAATTCATTGCTCAGTGATGAAATCTTTGTTTGTCTCTCTCCAAAAGCAAGACCATTGACATATTCGAGCTTTTCTGCAGGGGAGTTTGATTTCTCGTGTTTTTTGTTTTATGGATTGCAGTGCCCATTCTGGCAGATCATTTGGATCTATTTGTCTTGTGCGCAGGGCAGATGAGTCTGAGGTCATGCCAGGCAATCTCAAGTTAAGGGGGTTTTCATTATTTTCCAATTCAGATACCAAATTTTTTTATTTTTTTTTTTGTCTTCAGGTTGAAATTAAATTTTTATCTTGTGAAAAAGAAAATTTTTTTTTTCTGAGTGGGAAAATAAGTTAAAAATGTCCATAGTTCAAAGTTGCTCGGTGTGATTATAACAGGTCACATAGACAGTGGAAGCACATATTTGATTATTTTATTCATGGACTGTTTTATTTTTCAGCTGGAAGAAGATTTTGGCAAAGACAAACAGCAGGCAGTTGAACGAACCATAGCCAGCATGAAACAAGAGGTTGAAAAGGCAAGGAAAGCGGGAGAAGACAAGGCAAGGGAACAATATATGGAGGAAATGAAAAAACTTGCAGCAAAACACAAAGAAGCAATTTCACAAGCCAAGAAAAAACAGTGGGTGAGTACATGGCATTTTGGCTAGTTTTGTTAAAACCCTTCACTGCTCTGTTGATGTGCAAGGTGTGTCTGAATATGACTGAGATTTGATGGACCATTGACCTACAGTGCACAGCATTGTAAGACACAGTTTTACTGTAACGTAATATCAATAGCATATGTGACCTCAGTTGTATTATGATGTACATTGTATGTCAACAAACCAGTGAAGGGCTTTAAAACCCAACTGAAATGAGATTGTCTTACAGTTCACTGGTGATTCAGTGCATTTTGTGAAATTTTTTTAGCACTGGGGGATGAAATGTGCATAGCAGTGAAAGGGTTAGCATAGAATAGAACAAGATCTTTTGAATAAAAAATGGAAAAATTCCCTCTTGACAGTACATTGTACTGCAGAATTTAGGTACTCTGGGCAAGATTCTTTCGAACAAAAAAGTAGAAAGCCATACCTTATCATTACATTGACTTAAGAATTTTAGTAATTCTGAACAAGAATCTTTTGCAAAGTTGCTAAGTTGATCTAATTCTTTAAGTGCTTTACATACATTACAGAATTCAGACTGGTTTTCTGTGTATGTTGGAATCACAAGAACTATAACCAATTGGGTTTTTTTTTTGTGTTTATTTTACAAGGACCACGCTCAAATTTCATTCAGAATGTTTTCCCTGAAAAAGATTAATTTGAGGTCAGTGTATCTTTTCCATAGTCCTATATCAAAGTAGAATTGAGATGGGGCAGGGTGAAATCAGATTCTCGTCAAATTTTGAGCATATGGGAGTTATGAAAGACAATAGGGGAGTGACCTGTTGTAGCAGCTGAATTTAGTGAGAAAATGGCCAATCATTTTTGTTAATCCTTATTGACCGTTCATTAGACCATGCCACTGAATTGCAATTTTTGGGCTTTTGTTCAATATATTTTAGCAAATTTATTTCTGAAATACATTTTTAGGTTGATATGGAAGTGTTCTGTGAAGAGAAAAAAACTGTGTTAAAAATTAATTCACTGTTGAAAAACGTGTGATATCTCCAGTCAGGTCAGTTTGACGAGCGCCTGATTTCATCACGTCATCTCTCGATTGTGATGGATCTGTTGGAGATAATGCTCACCTGAAATAATTTATCATCATATTTTTGCTTTCACAAGATGTTGAGTTTGTTTCTCTGTCTTATTTTCAGTGCCAGTACTGTGAAGAGGAAGCGATGTACCACTGCTGCTGGAATACGTCTTACTGTAGTGTCAAATGTCAACAGGAGCATTGGCATAAGGAGCATAAGCGAGTGTGCCGACGCAAACGAACATGAAAGTAACAAACTAGTAGGGAGAAACCATAGACAAATTACAATAAATTATCCGTGGAGGTACTGCAACAAATCAAGGGTTGGTATTCACATATAAGGGGGTTGTTGGATTTGCAAATAAATGAACGTTGTTGTAAATTTGTATGTGGACATATATTTATATATTTATATCGGATACTTCTGCTTTGGGTTCAGAATTTGTTATATTAGTTAAAATCAAAAACTTTTTCTGTATTACAATGATGTGCTTTTTTGATGCTATCATGTCTATGCAATCTCCTTAGCCTGTTCACTGGATGATCCGGAGCAAAGGGAAGCAACCAATCTGTCTAGCTCTGTGATGGGGCTTGGTGATAAGTTCAAAGTCCACAACACAAATGCTGTAGCTCTTGTATGACATTTTGCTCCTCCTGACATAAGAGATTTCAGTAAAATCACAAATCACAAAGTGGTCTCATCGTGTAAGATATTGTGGCAAAGGTGGTCCCAGGCATTACTGTCAGCCTGTGAGATCTGTGAGAACATGTTTGTCCTTATAGCTGTTCTGACAGCGTCACAGATGAAAACACAGGGCAATGGGAAATCATTGTGATCAGTGGTCTGACTCTCCTTTACCAGACCAAGGGTTGTTGAGCAAGACTAGTTAGAAGACAAAAAAACTTCACTAGTGCACCCTTTGGTTGAAGCATACATCATGAAAAATTTGTAAAAAAAAAAAATGATGCCACAAAGAACGTTAGTGTTATTTTTTTGTGATCACATTTTGAATGAAGCAAAAGTGATTTTTTTTGCCTTTTTATTTTTTAATCGCTTGTTCAACACCATTTGTCTTCCAGCCTGTCAAAATGAGACCTATGTCGATTTTTCACCACATGGGATTTTGGTATCATGTGAAAGCTTATTTCATACCCTTTCAGTTGGTGAAAATAGTTCTGAGCTAGCTCTATTCTAGTCAGAGATTTTTGCAGTTTAAAGAGACAAGGGGGAACCCCCCAGCAGTGACTGAAATGCCGAGAAAATCGAGTCTGAATAAACCGTCATGTATAAATCTACATGCCTACCTCGCAAACAAAAAAAAGGATTTAAATAAAGTAATATTTATACATGGAAGGTAAGACCAATACTGTCTTGTTCAGAAATTAATGCACTTTCGATTTCTGCAATAATAAAAAAAAACAATGGATGTCTCACCCCCCCTGATCACATTCAAAGCCCAATTTCTTGGTTCTAGCCTAACGACTTACATTTCATTTCGACAGGCTGTGAGATATTTATGTCTGGCAAAGGGAAGTAACAAGGCTAGGCACAATGGTCTGTCATTCTTTGCTAAAAAATTTATTGGCATGCTTTTTTTTTTCTCCATACATTTCTGTCCTCTTTTGAAACCCACCTTCTGACCAAAATTTTCTTTGGGACATAATCAGAATTGGCTGTGTCCTTATGGCAGTTGCCATAACTTTGCTGTACATAAGGACATTTTGCCAGCAGTGGGATGCAAAGAAGTGTTAAAGTGTTAAATATTTATCTGGATATGACTATCAAAGATCTCGCTAGATTATTTAGAGCTCGTCTGGCCATGGATAGCAGTTGGATCAGGTGTTCAGTTTACTGGAATAGTCTCTACAAAAATGGCATGCAAGCCTGACAAGATTATTTTATCATCAACAAATATTGGATTCAGTCGGCATTACTTGATGATTTTCCACCAAACTCATTCCCACATTACATCCCTGTCCTGTTGTGGATGGCTGAATTTTTTTTTTTTTTTCCTCAGAAAAAGAAGAAAAAAAAGAACTTCCTTATAATATTGTTTCATTGAATTTTGAGAGTGGAAAATTTGAATATGTTTCTGTAAGTTTTGCTACTGTCTTGGAGTGCAGATATCATGAGATGTCTGATTTGATTTTATCAGTTGTTGTTTCTTCTGATGACTCTGTTAGATGTTAATTGTTTGTTTGAATGTAACATGTTATCATTAGAATTGTTTCTCCAACAGTAAACTGCCTCAACTTTGAATGCTGTTGCAACTGTTTGTCAGTTGTTGTTGTTGTTGTTTTTTCCTTCTGAACTTTTTAAATTAAACATCCATTAGTTTTGTAGGTTTTGGCTTTGTGATGTGTCAATATCTGAAAGTGGTCAAGAATAGAATTCCATCATTGGAAGACCGCTGTAACTTTGCGTGAACAGAATAGAAATGCTGTCATGACTTGCGATCTCACAGTAAGATATAAACCATAATCTGAACCCAAACATTGGGGAGATAACTTTGTAAGATTTGACAAGGTTTGAATGTTTTCATTGACATATTTTGCTAGATGTGGATTTTTTCCTCTTTAATTCTGTTGTCAAATTAAAACCAGAGTTATTGAACAGTTTTGTTCAAGAGAATTGACTTAGATGCTTTGATTGCCACTTGAGCGTATGGCAAGGCTTATTTTGTTTATTTAGGATGTTCAATATTGGATGATGTGCAAAATCTCTGCCATTCATTTGAACTCAACCAAAACTCTTAGTTGGGCAAGTTGTCTTGGATTGTATAATTCATGTTAACAGTTTCAAATACTTTTTTGTTAGTTCATGAAGTTCATTTTCAGTAGAGTAGAAGAGTCAACAGCTTTCAGTCACTTTACACTGATAATGAGTTGGTGATGCCTCGAGTTTTCATCTTTGAAAAAAAAAAAATAAATAAAAAAACAAAATGAACAAATTCTTTTGTATTTTTCAGTGGTCAGAAAATCAGTGAATGAAGGACAATCAATTACTATTAAAGTAGATTTGGTCACAATGTTGATATTTCATTTCTTTGGCACAGCTTTGGTGAAACTAATTAAATCGCAGCACAGAATTTGCATAGATCTCATTGTTCACATTACGTTCTATATACATTTTCCAACCTCCTGGTGGAGATTATCTCAATGAGTCTTTAGGAAAACCTCCACCAGGACATTGAAAGATCCTGTTGTCTTCAAGTCTTGTATTACAAAGGTCTCGCAGCCAGTCGGAATGAGTTAATGTCATCTGTCCTATAAGTTGAGAGATTACTGTGAGGTAGAACTTTAATTTTTACCGTTAGATGTGATAGACTCTGGTGTGTACTATTTTGACTGCGACCATAGATATTGAACATTGAAAATGCAAGGTGTGACCCAGTAACACCAGCTGTTATCATAAACGAATTGGCAAAAATTAAGTTTAGGACTTCAGGTCTACCTCAAAGTATCCTGATAAATTACAATTTGCGCATAAAAAAAACTTGTTTTGTTCAGAGATTGAATATTCCCTCTATGTCTCTGTTATAAAGACATGGCTATCAAATCACCTTTATCACATCCAACCCTTGAGTACTCTGTTTGTATCCAGCGATTTTTTACTCTACCTGATTGACCGCGGGACTGTTAGGAGGCATACTGTAAGCTGTGATTGACCGCGAGACTGTTAGGAGGCATATGGTAAGCCGTGATTGGCCATGGGACTGTTAGGAGGCGTACGGTAAGCCGTGATTGGTTGCGGGACTGTTCGGAGGCACACGGTAAGTGAGATCTCGACTGGACATAATGTGCTGTACAAGAGAAAATTAGTCTCTAATATGTAGATAACAAATTGTTATTCATCTAAAATGTTGAATCCTTTTTATTTTTCAAGACTACGAGGTCAATATTGAATTTGACAAAGAGTAATATATATTATGTGTATGAGTTTTAAAACATGCATTGCCTTCATACTTGTCCAGTCACAGCCTGACCGCCAGCCTGACCGCCAGCATCTTCTTCCTCATTATCATGCATGTTGTTGCTTTGATGCATTCCTGAAATATTATAGTTTGCTTTTCTTCAAGATATCTTTCTGTTTTTTTTTTTGTTTTTTGTTTGTAGAATTGTGACTCTCCAAACTGACATTGTATTCCCAACATAAAAGTACATGTTTGTTTTGTTTCTTTGCCTTTTTTCTCTGTCTTTGGTCTTGATTTTAAAATGTGCAGTATGTCTTGTACATTGTAATTTTTGATGGCTTGCCAGTGTAATTTGGATTTTTACCTTCCAGATACATGTGCTTCAAATTTTAATTTCCTTTATTTCTTCATTTTCATTTTTGTATTCTCATGTCCATCATGAATGATGATATCAGTTGAAAAGTATCATTCATACCAGCTGCAGTTATAAATGAATTCTGGGAAGTTTGCCATGGCTTGTGGTGTGTTGAATACTGTACGTCTGCTCTTAAAAGATAAGAAAACAAAACAAAACAAAACAAAACTTCGAGTGAAAAAAATGAAGTGTGATTAGAAAATATTCAAATTACAAGAGATCCCAAATAATGTGGAAAAAATCCAGCCTTTGTCTTAAATCAGGTATTTTTCACATTGAACCACTGAAGTTTGTATTTTGCGTATTCCTCCCTTGAGACTGTGCTGGCAAGAGAAACATTGTCCATAGCTGCTATTCTTGTCATGTAAACTCTCTCACTGTGGTATGTAATGTTTAAAAAAAAAAAGGAAAAAAAAGTTGTATATCTGAAATGTAGAGACGTCTATGATAGATTTGGCGACTGTGATGATGTTGGTTTCCTGTCATTGGACAGTTTTACTTCACGCTGCTGTGTAAGAGGAATCGTATGGAGAGGCTGGGCATCACATTTCATTCATGGTTCTCTGGGTTCTGTAGTGTTACACATCATCACATGCTTAACAAAATAGTGACCTGTTTCAGAGATAGATCCATAGTAAATTGACCCCCAATGCTATAGACCTTCCTCTGTGTTTGTATTGGGACAAAATTGGCCAATATTAATGGAAATTTTTTTTTTCTTAAATGTGGTTTTGGTTGAGCTCATTCATGGGCCTTGTTTTTTTTTTTTTTTTTAGTTGCAAAGCATGAAAGAGGCCCTACATTAGCAACAGGACAATTTGTTGCATTTGTGACATGCCATTTGCCCAAATATTGGTGGATTATTCATTATGAGAGTGTAGTGTAAGGTTTGATAGCAGGGGGTACATGTATTTCATTCATGCCTGTTTCATGGTGAAATTTCTTGGGTTTCTCAAGTTATGTTGGTGTCACATTTTTGTGTGTCCCACTTTTGTTAAATACTAAATAAGTCAGATTGTTTTTTTTTTTTTTTTTGTACATTGCTTTTGTTGGATATAATCTAGTCAAAATATCCTCTGCTTTTCCTGGAAGGAAATGATTTTTTGAAGAAAACCACAAGTATGAATATATTATGATCTTTTACAGAGTACAAATTTGAATTTTCCATGTTTATGCTAAACCATATGCAAAATACTGCATTGCACACTGGACTAATTTTGTATTTTGTTGATGTGCTGTCATTTGAGACGCAAAACAATGAAATCAGGCACTCATCAATTTGAGGGGACAGGTGTTTTTTTTTTTTTTAATCAGTGAATGAATTTTTTTATGCGTTTTTTTTTTTTTTCTTCACAGAACCCTTCTATTTCAATTATCAATCTTAAAATGCATTTCAGAGTTAAATTTGCTGAAATGGATTGAGCGAAAGCCCAAAAATTGTAATTTAGTGGCATGGCTTTATAAGGATTAACAAAAGTGATCGGCCATTTTCTCACTAAATTCAGTTGCAGCAACAGGTCACGCTCATCATGAACTGCCAGTATCTTGACTTCTACTGAGGGTAAAACAAAAATGTTTTCACACACAGAAAGGGAAGTGCATACTCTTCATAGTGAAACCAATAACTCCATATGCTCAAAATTTGAGGAGAGCCTGATTTGATCATGTCGCATGTGATTTTGTACTTTTGACTGGTAGTTTGTGGATATGTAAAACCGTACTCTGTGCTGTAAATTATTGATGGTGTGGATGAGATTTATTGGCAAACAGATGAATGACTTGGCGGGAACAGAACCGTACGTAACCGGGCAATTTTTGGGTTTGGTTTTTCTCTTGTCACTACATTCTGATCCTAACCCTATAGATGTCAGTACATTCTGACCCTAACCCTATAGGTCTCAGTACATTCTGACCCTAACCCTATAGGTGTCAGTACATTGTGATCCTAACCCTATAGGTGTCAGAAGATTCCGCTGGAATCTGGGCAAAGATAATAATACTTTAATGATTTTGACAAATAAAATGGTGTTTTAGGTTGGAATGTGATATGAGCTAACTGCTCTCAAAAAACATTGAGAAATCTTTCAAACTCGTATGACTTATCTATATAGAATGTGAAGATCTATCCCTGGACAAATCAGTGTCTTGACAGCTCCAGTGCTAATACAGTAAACCTCGGATGTGAAGAGATCGTTGGGCCTAGCATCAATTTCTCACTGGATCCAAGGTCTTGTTGAGGCCAAGCTCATAGTACTGTAGTAGTAGGCCTATCAGTTGAAATGGTGTGATTTTGAGTTTCCTATTGTAACGCCTAGTCATGTTTAGTCCATTATATGACTGCTAAGGCATGGAGAAGATAGAACAGTAGCACTTCATCTGTTTGCACTGTCAGTTATCTAGACAGCAATTCAAAGGCAAGGGTTTAACTCTTTGACTGCCATAAGCCAGTACATCGGCTCGACTTTGGCACAAAAAGCTACTACGAGCTGACACATGGGCTAGATTTGCTTTCCTGCTTTTCTCAATACATGTTTCAGTACTTCCATGTTTGGATATCCATTGCTTGTTTCAACCTTTTTTGCTATTAAATTCTTATTCCACGTCCAGTTCCCTATACAGGGGTAAGCATCATACAACATCAGTTTTGTATGAAAGGGAGCCAGATATTTGAGATTCAATAATGGTGGCGTTGCCAACAATTTGACTCTTTGTTTGAAACGGCCCAGTCAGTACATGCAAAACAATCAGGAAGTCAAAGATTTTAAAATGTGAACTTTTGACCACACAGGCCTCAAACCTTTGACTACATTGGCTTCTTAGCACTTTTAGAAGATTCGAGAATAGCAGGCATTTGTCAGAGTGAAAATGTAAGACAAGCTGACTGGAGCAGAATAGGAGGTAGTTCATTTCTGTAGTTGTCTCTCAATCTGCACTGTGTCTTATTGAGTTGTACTTGTTTACAATGTTGGATCGTTTGAGTGTACTAAGATCTGATCCATGTTTTTAAACAAGAGGAAAGGAGGAACCGATATGAATTTTGTTGGAATTTTACGATGACACATAATCCACAAAGTCGGGATCTCAGGAATAAAATGTGTGTGGTGTGATTTGATTTTGAAAATGAAACAGCGGATGAAGAAATCAAAGTGGGAGCCTGAGGCAGCGCTGCAGGCATAGTGCCAATGTCATTTCTCTCTTTTTATCAAAATATTTTGTTTTATTTCTGTCAGATAAGATGCTCTCTCACAGTTACTGTGTCCAAGCCAGGCAGGACATTTCACTTGCACATAAGATTTCCAGTTTTGTCTGATGGATAGGTTTTATTCATGTTAAAAAGATAGATGTGTCCAACATTGCTACTGAGGGAAGAGAAGATCTGTTTAACCCTTTGAACTCTGGTCACCAGTGCCTGAAAAAACTCTGGGCCGAGAACGCACATTTTTCATTTCCTGTTCTATATCTTTTGTAAACACAAGCCTCAAAGGCGATCATGGGCAAAGACATTCGTAATCACCATCGTATTAAATGTTCTTGCCTCAAAAGTGACTTACTAGATCCATTTTTATCTGTAGTGGATGCGTAGGACAGGACTAAGTGTGCCAGCCCGTTCTACCAGGCTGTGGGATATTTGACACTGGAAAAGCTGCCCGGTATACCAGGCTGTTGGGCTTAGTGTCTCAATAACTGAAATCATTCACTCTCCTGCTTCTAGAGGAGCAAGTATGGTAAGTTAAGGGCATTCGTTGTCCAAAAATAATGTGTTAGGCCAGAAACCAATACTTCTTAACGTATAAACATATCTGACCATGTTTGCCACAATAGAGCCGGGATTGTGCTGATGTCCTGTTAAACCCAAAATAAACAAATACTATTGTTCATGTATGCTAAAGCCTGGAGAAGGCCCAGAAATATTTGGTTATCGGTTCCTCTCATAAACATGTTATTCATTATTTAATGTACTCACCGTGTTGGGCACAATATAGCCGTTATCGTGCTGATGTGCCGTTAAACCCCAACACAAACAAACAACAATATTAGTTCCTCTAGAATCATCTGAGAAAGAGTTGATTTTCAAGGACTTGATACATTGTACATGTATTTGAGAACATTATTGAATCGACAGGTGGAGAACTTGACCTTTTTGACACCGTTATGAACACGGAGAAGGGAAAGAGTGATATTATTGGAGTATTAATTATAATTTTAAGACTCCATTGGAAAAACCAAATAAGTCACATTTTTCAGAAAAATGAGTCATTGCCCTGACATTATAAAGCACACTACTAAGATATTTTAACCAGAACAATAATTTGGATAAACCAGGTAAGTTCCACTAAAAAGAGAGTTTTTGAAAGAGCATACAATAAAAAACTATAGACTTCTAAACTTTTAATTTCTGTTTTTCTCCCTTTGTGGAAAATGTGACTTGTCTGGTTTTTCCACTGGAGCCTTCATTTGTATGTCATCATTTTGCCAATGACGTCAGTTCACATGTGTGGTTGGGAGAGGTCTGTTTGTGGACTGAAACATTATAAATATGTTCTGAAAGTATGTGGCACATTTTTCATCTTCTATAACCAGACAGTCACTTATTCATCATCATTTCAGCTTCTCTCCCAGATTTTACTTGTTTTCCCAGACCTTTTATTTGGCTTGCCAATATGACACTGTTGTTCTTTGTTTGTTTGTTTGTTTGTTTTTTTCCCGGATTCTTCCTGAACATTTTGTCTCTCGTGATTTTTGTCTTTTTATACAGACATGTTATACATTTATATAGATTATATAAAATTTACATTGCAATTGCCATCAGTTTTTGTGACATGATATGACTTATAAATTTCTCTGAGTGGTAAAGAGTTGGTCCTCATGCAGTCTGTGCCTACTATTAACCAGACATGTTGATCTGCAGTTCTGTCTTGTAAACACCACAGCAAACACATAATTGACATAACTGTCAGACAAACAAACAAACAAAAAAAAGAAAAAGACATTAAATGCGACACAATGAAATCTGGTGCTTGTCAAATTGGGTTACTGAAGAAATCAAATTTTTTCAGCTGCAAATTAATTGTAATGCAGTTTTTTTTTTAATGACAGAACTCTCCTACATATTTATAAAAAAATGCATTCAGAGATGTATTTTTGCTGAAATAGATTGAGTAAAAGCCCAAAAATTGTAATTGAGTGACATTGTCTAAGAAGGATTATTAAAAGTGATTGGCCATTTTCTCATTAAATTCAGTGGCAGCAACAGGTCACCCCATCATCTTTAATTGCCAATATCTCGACTTCTACTTAGGGTAGAACAAACAAATTTTCACTCACAGAAAGGGAAGTGAATAATCTTCTTAGTGATACCAATACAATGTAACTCCATATGCTCAAAATTAAACGAGAGCCAGGTTTCATCTTGTCACATCTCATATGTATCCTCAACAAATGTTCGACTGGGCCCAGAAATAAAGGAGGTTCTGTACGCCTGGCCCAGGAAGGGTCTTGTTGTTTATTTACATGTACGTAAGAACATTTTTAGTAATATTTTTTGTACAATTTGTAAATTACATGTAGATTTTGGGTTTTGGATCGTGGGTTTCAAGATTTATGTGTAAGATGAGAAGCAGACTAGTGGAATGTTAGTCTGTTGTGTAGATGAAATGTTTCTTCCTTTATTTTTTTATTTTTTTAAAAAAAAATTTTTTTGGTATGATTCATTATATAATTTAATAGTGGAAATAACTTTGTTGCAAATTTGTGCTTGTTCTGATCAAGGAGATTAAATTGTCTCATATTGACGACTTCTGATCTGTCCTACGTTCCTTATTAAAACTGTTTCATATGCCCTATTGGACTCGTTAAAACTTTCCAACTTGCCAGAGAATCGGCCACACGGCAGGTGAAATCAGAATGTAGGCAAAACAATGGGCCAAATTGATGTTGTTGTTTTTTTTTTTTTTCCAATTAAAATGTGTGGCAAGCTACTTTTCTCATCTTCCGTGTTTGGTCTGTTGATTATTTTCAGTAATTGTTATGGTGAAAAGCTGCGCAATAATGGCCCATAATACATGTATGTCTCCCGACCATTTAGAGTGAGTTGTAAGTTGCTGGATTTAGAAAGAGAAATTGGAGATTGATGAAGGTAGGGGGATTTCTGTATCTTTATACAACGGAATAAATTGATCTGACGTTCACCTCTGAATAAGAAACCTTTATTCCTGTGGACAAATTGTAGATGCATTGGAAATGTTTGAGATGGATATATTGTAGATTTATATGCTGAATTGTTCAGGTTTTGCCAGTGCTTCTTTTGAGGCAAGCTGACTTTGAAGATTGACCCTGTATCTCTTGTATCTCTGGTTACAGTCAGGCTAACTCAAAACTGGTTCAGCACATAAAACTGTGTGTGATTTGCAACTTTTGTATGATAGCAATAATTTATCTGCAACTATTGAAGCAGTGCTTTTGTGCGGAAATGAACCCTGGATGTTTATGGCTACAAGTAGAAAAGATATTGAACGGCTCCTACACCGGGTTAGTTCGTGCTGCCTTAGGAATAGATTGGAAACAGAATTACAGATGGAAATCTATATGCAAGATTGCCAAGAGTGACCGATATGAGCCAAAGAGCGTAGATTGATTTCGCCGGGCACTGCTATAGATCTGTATCTGAGATCGGGTGGAAAACTATTCTTTGGCAGCCAGAGAGAGAGAGGGGGGGGGACATGCAGAAGAAGGCCAAGCATGACATATGTAGACGTGCTAGAGAAGGATACTGGAGTGCTGAGAGAGAATCTGTCTCTCTGACATCTGCATTTTTTGCCAAATTGCAGCGTAAAATTTGCCAAATTTTGTCAAAAGAAACCCCAAGATTTGCTGAAAAATTTGCCAAAAGGGCCCACATTTGTCAAAAAAATTTG
>JBCAUA010000275.1:0-13648 GCA_038406235.1 Peronia verruculata | reverse complement strand
ACACAACTAGATATAATACAGCAACCAAAACAACACTGGATGAAACAGGAAAAATGTGAGAATACACTGGTGGTCACAAGACAATGTTCACTTTAGATATATTCTTAGAATAATCGGCCGAAAATGTGATATCACGGCAAGACCACCCAGTAGCGCTGACCAACTCCAAAATCTGATACGGTGGGCGGGGAATTCCCTTCTGGGGACCCTATTGACGGATGATTTATTGCGCTGCGGCCGCAGAACTAAAAGCACGCTGAGGGCCGATTTGCACAGCCGTGTACCATGCATGAAAGAAATTTAAAAAATAATAATATGTAAAATTTTGCGTGGTATATCAGTTTGAAAATATGAAACATGATATCTGTCACACTACCCACCAAAATTTACTGGTGAGCTGCAAGACTATTCTCAAAGATATGGCTCCATAATGGTGCCCACCGATACGTACCCCTGGACAATTTCCCCAGTCAGTCAGAAATTTCATAAAAGCTAGTGTGCTTGCTTTCCATGTCTATAGATTTAAGTTTTTTTCTTTGAACCAGGTGTCACTAAGCAGTATACATGTGATTGTATTCTATATTTTTCTTAGCCCACAAGTTTTCCAAGAACATGTAGTATAAGTATGACAGATTAATATTCTGGAGCTCATAGAAATAACCCCTTTTTTCTTTAGCATGTCCCTAGTAACTCTTGCATTTGATCCTGATATGATGCTTCTCAATGTGTCATGAATATTAGTCTTATCTTTGTCAAATACAGTCTCCTACACCTGAGTCAAACTTCATATGAGTCACTCTTTTTCATTGAACAAGCCCTAGCTCTTCTTTTTACTTTACTAAAAATCAAACTGATAAATTGACATTGACTCATCCATGTTCACTGATGAGTTAGCCATTTCTCCTGTCCCTGCCCTTATAGGATCAAAGGAAAAAGCAATGCTTGAGTCAGTGCAGCTAATTCCGGCTTATACTGCACTTTTTCTCTACACATTTATGTTCCTCCCATCACGTGATGGTAGGACTATAGGTTAACAACTACTGTTCTACTGATTCACTAAACAAGATTAAACCTTCCCTCAGACTTATATGATCAGAGGCCGACTGACCATTGTCTCCTTCTCCTTTTCACACCTCACCCATAATCTCACCTGTCTAGCCGCTGATGCTTTGAACTCACACCCACACCTCCCCCCCACTGCGAAAGTATGATGCAAATTCCTGTAAGAGGATAGGAATCGTATAGTCGGTGATATGCGGATTTCTCTGGCCGCACCGCGGTTCATGCATGGATGTTACGCCAGGAAGATCCAGAGAGTCGGCCTTTGTTCTTCTCATCACGGTGAACTTGCTCACGAGACTAGCAGGTGGCAAGGAGATGTAAACAAAAAAAGTCTCACCCACTCCCTTGTTTCGTAGCCCACAATTTGGCCAAGTAGACCTAGTTACACTTTCAGTAAGCTATTGCAGTTAAGATGAGAAATGTGAAGTCCTGCACCTCCCTGCTCCACCCGTAGATAGATTCATTGCATGTAATATTTGTCATCTTGAAAAAGGCCTAGTAAAGAGGGAAATACAGTGTTTATAAATATATGAAGCAGTGGGAGGAGTGTTGGAGGGTAACAAAGCTGCATGCAGCAATCATGTTGAGTTGAATTTGGGACCAGTGGACATAATCAGTTCACAAGACAGTGAGACTTAAATGGCTGATGACAATGGGTGTCGATAATATGTTAAAAATTCAAACAAAAGCTAGGAAGATCTCACTGAAAATGAATGGAAAAGATGAAATTTGATGCCCTATGAAAGAATGTGTGAGGATTAGTAACCGTTATAATGCCCAACAATAGGTCATTCCAAATAAGTAGTGCCAATTTACAGTTTTGTAGTCTTCAGTAAGTTACGGATGAATTGATCTTAGTTTTACTGCCCCCCAATAACATCAACTTATCCATAGTGCACTGTACATGTGTAGCTGCTGATCATCACACCTGTCTTTATGTTGCCAAGTAAATTTTCACTCTGTAGGTGGATTAAAAACTCCACACTTAAAGAGGAAATTTTAGTGGAGTTTTCTTGAAAGCAGATGGCCGCATGACCTAAGATGTATCTCATGCATTCAGATTCCAATTAAAGACTAACCATCAGTGTTGGAAACATCAAATTATATTTGTCTCATTCAAATGGGAATGGGATAGGGACAGAGGAAGGTCACATGGTCAGTGACAAAGCCTGAAGTTGACCTACATTACATTATATTATTCGATGACATGAGCAGTGTCACTAGCTAGGCAAAATATCCAGTGCCAGATATCATGACAGAATGCATAGAATGAATTGAGATAGGTATTTTACTAGTTAAAAGATCTTAAAGGTGATTTAAAGGCAGAGCAACTATGTTCATGTGCATTAAGCATCTTTCAAGATTTTTTTTTAATCAGATTGTCATCCCACCAGTTGTTTTGTCAACTTATTCTTAAATGACATGTTTATTTACATTAAAAACATAGTTTTTTGTATTATATCTTATAAAGTTCCAGTGATATCAGATATAAGGCTATTTATTTCTCGCTTGATATAGTTTTTCCAAACATTCAAAATCATAATGCACAGGCAATTTGGTGGACGTGAAGGATATGGCAGACACTGCATGAAAGATTAAGAACAGTATTCATTTTTCCCATTCATTTTTTGTATTAAGATATGAAATATACCTATACAGTCAAAATATTACTCAAATTAAATGCAGTTGATTAAGATTCATTTGTTGCTTTGGAATTCATAAATTGTTAATGATTTGGTTTACTGTGAATTAAAGATTGCCTTGTCTTTTTCGGCAGGCAAACTTTTGGAACAGCTTACTGAGATTGTCTACGATTGTCTTCTGCATGATTCCTCATATGAAGAAACTGCCAAGAAAATACTCAGCCTCTTGCATTCAACTATGAGACCATCAAAAACAGCTGCTGTGATTGCTGCTGTCCAAAGCAAAATGGCTCTTGGAGATTTATTGATTAACTTTGATATCCAGCTTCCAGTTGTTCACTGTGTTCTCTGGTATTTGAAATTTGTAAAGGATTATCAGTGAACCTATCTGGCGTTTGAAAATCTTTAGTCCCACAATATGTGCTTTAGTGTTTAGATTTGAAAATCTTTAGTCCCACAATATTCACTTCTGTGATTGTAATTGCCTGGACATAAAGATTTTATGAGAAAAACAACAAAAGCAGGATAAACAGTACTCTAAGTCATGGTTTTTGTTTTTGCTTTTGTTGCTGTGTTTTCTCTTTCTTTCTTTCTCTCTCTCTCTCTCTCTTCTTTTTTTTTTTTTTCTTTTGATTTCTTTTTATGTTAATAAGCACATTGGTATTGAAAGATAAATACATACATACATGTATCATGGATGAAAAATCAATGTCATACAAGTTGAAGAAAACAGGAGGCAATGGCTCTGTGGTTCAGCGTCTGCTTCAAAGAGTGAAAACAACTCACATCGGTGAGGTAGCGGATTCTGCACAACTGGCAGGTCCTTTCATCTTCTGGATCGAGAAGCCTGATGTCTAGTCTTCTCAGATAAGATAATATATTTCAGAGGTCCCATGTGTACATTATGCACTTTAAAGAACTCTTGGCAATTCACAATGGATGGAAGAGTAGGCTGAGTGCTACTGTCCAGGCAAAAATTCAAGATTTCTACCCACAAAATTTTTCAGCAAAAATAGCAACATCTAAAAGCCGAAATAATTCTTTCTTAGGACTAAAGGGCTTAAGAAAAACAAACGTTGAAGAAAAGTTTGCTTTTAATCAAGAATATTTGAATTTGTAATTCTCATGGCTCAGTATATATAGAGAATGGCTTGTGGATAATATTGTCAGTGAATACTTTTTTATCAGAACTATTTAAATGAGATATGGAGCTATTCTGCAATAATTTCTTTGTGTGACTTTTGACATCACTTTACAAATGAGAAAAATTATATAATTTTGTGCCCCTTGTACTAAATAGTTCAGAATGTATGTCCATGGTCACAAGCTTGAAAAAAGAAAAAAAAAAATTATGAAGCTACAGTGGATTACCACAAAATTAATCAGTTGTCTTGAAATATTTTTTGTAAAATAAGGGCTTTTCTGAAAAATCAATTAACATTGGTCACCTCCCTGAAATCTTGAGCTATAGATAGCTTAAGCGACTGATGATTTCAAAGAGCTCACTTTTTTATTCTTATTGAGCTTAGTATGTCATAAATGTAGTTATCATTTGTGTACATGGTGATTACTTTTCAGATACACGATGTTGGAAGGGCTAATTGTTGCTCATTGTTGGACTCAATATGATTTCATTTTATGTGCTGAGTTCTGTTTTCAAGGAAATCTAAAAAGTATGCAGTTTTATATTCATTTATTTACATGCATTTTTCACATTTGAGAGCTAAATAATGAGTATATGTCATTGAGTGAAAATCAAAAGATAAAGGTTGACTATAGTTTCTCTGCATATGTTTGTAAATGTGGTGGTGAAAAATGGCATCTACCATGTCTTTTTTTTTTTTTTTTTGTGAAGACAAGTTTAGATACGACACAATGAAATCAGATGCTGGTCAAACAATGAAATGCCTCCCCATGGTGCACTTACATGATGCACACCCACTGGTCATTTTGTTGTTGTTGGTGTTGGTGTTGATCTTGATATTGTTTGTTTTTTCTCAACCTTGTAAATTAAAGATTATTAATTCATTAACCCACTTGTTTTGTGAAGATGGAACATTCTTAAATGGTGAAGCGCTATAATTCACAGCAATTATAATTAACCGATTGATCCAAATCAATAGATCTCTGCATGGACTTTCTTTTGTTCTTCTTCATTTGGTGTCTGACATTTTACCAGCAACATTCAGAACCATAAAGACTACAGCTGAAAATGTCATCCGTGACTTTTATTGAGCTAAAAAATTGGTGTGCAAAACTAAAGGACATGTGAAATGCAAATAAAGACAGAAAGACGATTTGCTGAGTTAATTTTTGTAAAGGTCTTTTTTTTTTTCTTCTTCAGGTTCAGTATGAATTGTTATACATCAGAGACACAACATCCAACTCATGAGGAACATGATGGCCCACATGCCTTCCAAATTATTCCTCTGGATATACATGTTGTATAGAAATGTACAGTTGTTGTCTTTTTCAAGACTGCATACAACTTGATCAGATTTGTATTGTCTTGTTAGAAAAATAATAATAAATAAATAAATACAATAAATTAATGTGCAGTGTAGAAATTTATTGTTCAAGTCAAAAAGTAAAACAGATTTTTTTAATCATACCATCCACTCGTAGTCATTCATATTGTTTGACACATCAGATGAAGGCTTTTGCAAAAATGATTGTTTCAACATACCGTACTACATATAATGAAACATTGCCTTGTTCACATCTTCAGATATACAACCCTATACAAATAGGTCTAATGATCAGGAATTTGATTCACTTCTTTCACAGCCTTTCAGTACATTCCAAACAGATGACACAGAAAACAAAATACACAGGTGTGATAACTTTGAACATGATCTAACATACATCTATCCAGAGGGACTGGCTCTGTTTTTCCGTCTTTTCACGTAGTATCTTACTGCTTGAAACATGAGAATGAGACTGAAAATCCATTCCAAGAGGCTTGATATAATCATCAAAAGATCTCCAGTGTCAACCAGTGATGTTAGAAGTCGACCAGAAGAATAAACATTCGCCAGTGTCACAACTGTCTTTGAAGAAAACTGAGTCTGGCCCTTGGCCTTGTAACACTGGTAAATTTGGTGGCCCTGGAGAGAAAATTGATAAAAGCTCTTACTGTTTAAAGTGTGGATGAATTCAAAGCTGTAGTTTGCTTGTAAAATTTAAAAATGCAAGTTACATGTAGGTCCCTGTTGTAAAAACAAGTACATTGTATACAGAGAATATGACAATCACGGTAAAGTCATTTCAATTATTTTCCCACAAAAAAGCATTGCTGCTGTCATTGTCATGCGGATGAAACACTTCAGTGCTGTTGCACACAAATTCAACTTAATGTAAATGCAGCAAAGAATGCATCATTTACTATCAGTGATATACTGTTAAACATTATTCAATCAAATTTTCATAGTATATCGTATAATAGGTCATTACTTCCCCTCTATGGCATTGTTGGTACATGGTATCACATCTGTCACAATAGCATATAATGTAAATTAGGGGTTGACTTTCAGATTTTTTTCAATTTCAAATCATAAAATGATGCTTACAGTACCTCATTTCAGTTGTAAATTTATTGATACCGGTACCATATAAAATTGCCTCTTCCCTCCCCCCTCCTTTTTAAAAAAATCAGAATAGAATAATAGAAAACATGTAACAAATAACAAGAATCATTTTAATTAAATCATGGTTTTCATAGACGATTTGTATTTTTATCAGATAACCCAATGTTGGAGAGATTGATCCACAGTTTTACTTATTCATCAATATTGTTTAAACTTAAACACTCGATCCCATGGAAGAATGATTTAGAGAGAACAGTGAATTTAAGCCATAGCACTTGATAGTGATAGCAACAGTGAGTCACTCACCATTCGAGCAGAATCTATAGGAATGTTGACAATTTTCAATCCAACCAATACATATCCTGGCACAAAAGGCCAAAGGAGGATGACCATGACAGGTACATAGAGACACATGAAGAGCACTGCATAACGATGACGTCCGTTGTACAGCAGGATCAGATTGATAATGATGACATAGTAAGCAAGTGAGATGACACCTTCACCCCATGTGCTGATTGGATAACAGATGAAATTGACAAATTAGTGATGTTAATTTATAAATCTAAACTATTTGTTTTCAGTCTGGCTTATTGGCTCCCACTGATCAGGTAGGAAGTAGTCTGTAATATTGAAGAATGCAGTACTCTGCATTGTTTATAAAATTGTCCTGTATGGAGTTAACATGGTTTGCATGTATACACACTACAGGTAGCTTTGATGTTAGAGTTTGCCACAGCATGTAATGCAGAAGTACATATATACATGTACATAAAAAATCACAAAATAGGTCATGGTATTGGTGTCCACTCAGCATGCAAACAGACTGTAGGCATGCTGTGTAATGATGTCGGTGAATAGGCCGATCTATGTGACAAGTTCTCACTTGAAGAGGAAGTCTCTGTATAAAACTATGAAACAGCAGTATTATATTTAAATGAATGAAATAACGATGATGAATATCTGTGTGCAAAGGATTTTCACCTAAAAGGGAAGTTTCTGTGCAAAGCATAGGCCACAAAATTGGAGGAAGTTATGGCCCAGGCGGCAATGCCAGCGCGACTGTAACCAGCCTGGCCGCCGTCTGGAGAGCGCAGCACTTTGTACAACAGGGAGACATGACCTGAACAAGAAAGAAAAAAAAAAAAGGGACTGTTAGCATTGTATCCTATAAAAGACTTATACATTTATTACACATTGCAAGGCATTAAATTAAATGCATTCTTTCCACACTAAACGAACTCTTTAAGTTCAATGCATTAGCTTATTTCATCAAACTTGAGAGCTCATTTTCTGTGCAGTACAGTGTATGCCCTATCATAATGTACATGTAATCATTTGAACATACTGCAGTCTTTATCATAGTGACATTTTTGCTTGTTTGTCTGTTTGTTTGTTTGTTTGTTTTTTGTATGTTATTTTGTTTCTTTTTTTTTTTTTTTTTGTTAGTTTGTATATATTGTCCTTTCTTGGTCTATGTTTGTGTGTGTATGTTTTAGTTCTTCCGCTCCCACTTCCCTAAAGTTTCAGTGCTTAACTATTGACCCGGAAACCCACAGAAATTGTATTTATGGGTAGTGTGATTTCCTTCTAGAAATCTCAACATGTTATTATGACTTATAGGCTTGTCCAAAATTAACTTCTGACATTTTCTCGATCGATGTTTAGAATTAATTTTAGCCAACAGAGTCTAGACCTAGGCCAAGGAGCTCCTTGACCTAAGCCTATCTCACCAAGCGAAGAGTGAACATATTTATTTGTAACCGGTATTATTATTATTATTATTTTGTGGACTAAACATCCAGGAGGCTTCCGGGCGACATCATGAGATGTGGATGTTGAAGATCGATGAAGAAAAACAATCAAGCAATCAATTAAAAGTAAAAGCAGAGCAAATCTAATAAGCCTACCTATGGCGACGGTGAGTATCAAAGCATATCCGAGGATTGCTGTGAACAGGTGGAACATGCAGTGGGCTAGAAGTAGAAGGTGAAAGTGAAATAGAATTAGTAATTAAAAAAAAAAAAATTACAATACGCTACAGACTGATATCCAATTGATACAAAGCCAAAACATTGTTTCATTCACAGACACTAAACAGGTGTTTACTGCACTGACTAGTGACTAAAAAGTCAGTGTACATCTATTATCCCGTATGCATTTTTAAAAGAATGTTACTATTCTGTTTAGTTACGTTACCAAACTGCTACACGTCTTTTCATTATTTTTATTATTATTATTGTTATCATCATTATTATTATTTTTATGGTAACTTCGTAGCGTCCAGGGTATTGCTGGGTTGATGAAGCATAGTCCTGAGTATGCAGTCGAGCCTCGAATGAGACAATAAATCGCCATTTTGGTTACAGATTCTATCAACAACTAACTAATATACCAACTACACTTTGATATTCGCCTGGAAATGTGACATCAATGGCTACTGGCATGGATCATTGGCACGACACAGGCAAAAATATGTTTACAAACATGTACATGTAATGAGTGGTATGTTGGCATAGCTTATTATTGTTACCTCCGAAATATATTTGCCCTTAACGGAGAAGGCTAGACATCGGGTTTCCCTACTCAGGGAAAGCCAGGGAACCGTCCATCCCCCAATGGAGAGAACCGCGAGAACCATGGAGCAAACGCCAAACCACATAGCCCCCCCCAACCCCTTCCCTGACCAGCGAGGCAGATCGAATGGATAGTACATGTACCAGAGAGCCTAGAATAACTTCAAGTTCTCAGATAAAACCCACAGGGGTGCCGTGGCCTAAGGGTCAAACATCGGTTCTTCAAAAAATCGGGGGTTCCAAATTCAAAGCTTACCATATCGGGGAATGGGAAAGACTATGGGAATAGAACGCAATGACTCAACGGTCCCCTGGCTTCCCCTGAGTAGGGAAGTCAGACATCTAGCCTCCTCGGAGAGTGCAAATATAATTCGGAGGTTTTATGAACGTAAAAGAACCCATGACTGTTAAAACTTGAATGAAGAGTAGGTTGAATGACGTTATCCCGATAAAATTTCCAATTTCTAAATCTCTATCCACAAAAATTCTTCTCAACAAAACTGGGCAGGCACCACCATAGACATAACATAAACAGTATAGGCCTAATTAGACACCGCGCGACCTTTCTTTTTTTTTTTTTTAATTGGCGGCCCTAGCTTGTATTTCAGTGATCCTCGAGCGGCTGAAATAATTGGGAACCGATAGGCTTTGGAAAGAGGCGCCCATAGGGAAAAAAAAACAAAAAACGGAGTGGGTAAGAAATTTAGAGCTAAAACTCTCAGCTATAAGGGACAGACATTTTGAGCGTATTCAAGCTAGATGCTCTCGAGTAATAAAAGTAATGCTTTTTATGAAATGGGGGGGGGGCGGGGGGATAAATAAATAAAGAAATGGTAAATTTAATTAATACATGTAGTTGATACGAAAAGGAGACTAAAGAAAGACCATTTAAAATTTACCACACATTAAACCTGATGGTGATCAATGAGTCAGTCGATAGAAAAAAGGCAAGGAAGTAAAAAATGAAAACATTGATGATTTGACACAAGAAGTGAAAAAGAAATAGAAGTAAAAGCTGGTCCACTCTATTGAAATCTATTGTACTCCGACAATGGAGACTGATAACAACACAGCCGGATGGCTTTGTTTATAATTGGCGGTACGCGCGGCGATTGGTTGTTAGGGTAGAGGCTGGCTGGACGTCGTAGGGCGGAGTTGTCTCCTCTTGTTAATAAAATTATAGTTCTCTTTGGTTAGACTTAAGTCAAAACATACCATCTTTTCAGAAAATGAACAGTTGCTCACAACGAACAATTTTTTGTTAAATCAGATGAGAGTAAACGGCAGTGATATGTATGGAAGAATGATTAATTGTTTGAAAGTTCAAGATCTCAAATTAAGGAAACTAATCTAAGTCAAAGTTGATTTCACTCCTTCCTCTCTTTAAAAATGCTCCCTCTCTCTTTCTCTCTTCAACTCTCTCTTCCCTCCCTCCTTATCTCTTAATTTTTTATTAATGAAACTACATACACTCCATGTATTTGGCCTGAAGTTTAGGTATTTAAATAATAATAGTGTGCCCGATTCTATTATGAATATGGCAGATATAGGTCTCTGATTCTCTAAATCTCATTGATTAAAAATCAAAGCTTTGGTGGTCAAAATAGGAAAGCGATCCAAGACTGACAATGATTTCTGAGTCAACTTGCCATGAAACAAATGTGACATTATAATGTGAACGGGTCTCTCTTTTATCAAGTAAAACAAACAAAAAAAATAATGATAGCAATTAACACTATATATTATAATCAAAAAATAATGATAGCAATTAACAATATATATATTATAATCATTATTTTACTATAATAATAATAGGCTGTATGGTTCTTGGGGTCGTTTTGCCTCGGTGGACTGCAAGCAACATCATGCAGAGACGAGAATGTTAAACAAATAGGCCTGCAGGTGTTGAAATCAGTAGATGAGATCTAAAAATGTATAAGTTTCGTATCAGTTATAGCTTTCAATTTTGATTCAGATAGAAGTCTTCCATGACGCCGGATTGAGGTGTAGTCAATAACACTATGGGGCAAATTTCCATACAAGTATCATGGCATGTCTAAGATTAAATGTCCTAAAGGTTAACAAAACTCACTGTTCATAAGATCGTTGATATTGTTGCTCTGTTGGTTGTTAGTCCGACAATTCTTCAGAAGAATCAGTCTGAACTGATGCGTCACCACGTTGGTGAAGCTCATCGTGGGGGGGAAAAAAAAACAAAACTTTTTTTTCCTGGCTGTTAATACTAGTGCATTGCAGAAAAATATATATCAAGGCTGTCGTTAACACTGGTTTCTATGTAACAATAACATATTTGTTCTTCTCAATTGTGCTCATATCTGTATTCATACATGTCCTTTTCTTGGTTGTGCATTCATAAACATAGCTCAAGGATGTACAGGAGTCCACTCAGAAAAACACAGTGAAGTTTAAAACACACCAATGTTGTTCTGTATTGTCCCTGGGATATCCTATACTGATAATAATAGGCCTACAAGTGAATAAACAGTATGGGGTTGCACGCACTTCACGAAATAATCCACAAGAACAAAAAAGCAGTCTTATTCCAACTTCTTTTCATTGAAATTTGAACAATTACCCTCTGCGGATATTTAATCTAAGTTTACGAGCTGTTACTCCTGAGACTGATGTGTGCTCTATTGTTGTGTAAACAATCGGCTGAACGCCGTCCTTATTAACATAGCAGCAGCACAGAGTACTTATTTCAATTTACTGTCTGTACACTCAATGTAGGGTATGACTAGTATGAGACCACGTACATTCACAAAGCCAATCCCGAAGTGGCAGAAACCATTATCACAGTCGTGACCTAGTTCGGACAGCCACTGCAGTAGTCTGCCTGAAAGTTAATGAAACCCATCTCTCACTTGCCAATAGTATCGAAAGTGAAAGCTGTAGTCTTTATCTACCTGATAAACAGCCATAGATGACTATGATCTTCGTATCTGGGCGTAGGCTTGTGAGCAAGATTCATTTTGCTCGGATGGGGCCTGTAGGAATACATGTATATGTATACCGATGTCATCGATAGATCATAATAAACTCATTTGATATAAATGCGTTGTACATCAAAGTTAATCAAGAAGATGAAACAACTTTTATTGTCGTAAACTCGCCTCCCTCCTTTCCCTCTTCTGTGTGTGTTTGCGTGTGGCAAGATTGTGTGATTGTTTGCTTGTTTTTTTGTTTTTTTTTTAATTTTTATTGTCATTTTGTTTATTTTGTTTTCATTTATTTTGTCATTTTTTTTTTCAGAGACAAGAGCAATAATTTCAGTGATAATTCCGACTTTACCCTCAAAGTTCCATTCAATGCATTATACCGGTGCCCTATTCTGATACGTGCTCATAATATCTGTGATCTAAGCTTACTTATAAGACATAATGATACGTGGCTGGATGAAAAAAAAAGATTAAAATCTAAGCTTATGTAAAGGCAAACCAATGACTGCAATATCTGGATAACATTAATTAACCAACCACTCATTATCTGAACCAGACGATGTACATGCGTATCTCTAAGTGACCCACAGATAACATGAGACGCCTAGGCATACTTCATGTCTTTGGGATAGTCTTGTCTATTTCATTGGCCCTGCTTCTTTCTCTCAATATAGTGTTGTGGTGTTTTTCTGGAGTACACGAACACGACTGGCCTAAGATTACGACGGAGATCGACAGTTAAATGCATGTGACCACCTTAGGTCATCCCAGCGATGTGATTGAATTATGGACTAAATAAGACTTGATGCAATCATTTAATGGCCTTCAAGGGACATCAGACCACGCAGACTCATCTCGTCTGATTGAAACTAGTTTCATAACTTTGTTTTTGCTCCCTGTATCCAAACACTCGAAAGTACGCTGTCAAAACAAAGAAAACTAAACAAAACAAAGAGAAAAAACTTGATCAAAGCAAAATGTTTATTTGGCAGGAGTCGCCAGCGATGTACATGTATTTTGTAGACAACACTTGAGAATGTGGCAAACAGGCATGTGTATAAATACTATAATATACTATGGTGATACATATTGGCTTAGATGAAAAAAAAAAAGGTTCAACTTAACATGCACATTAAACATCACACCAATGTCACTAGCATCCCCATAATAATAATAATATAGGCCTATATAATTATCGATGTACACACAGGTAAGGGTAAAAGTACTAAAAGCAAAGATTACAGATCTGCAGTGTTGAAGGGCCGTACATTTTTATGTTCTTCCTTAATTTAAAACCCAATCACCGTGAATAACTGGAGCAACCTTTCCTTAATTTCAAGATGGTGGCGATCAGTGATATCGCTATATGTATCTTGTCAGTTAACTTTAATTAAAAATGAGCATCACAACACAGTGTATAGAAGTTTGGATAACAATACGCCTATAATGAGCTGAGTATTTATAAAGTATCAGTATGATTAAAAAAATCGAAACAAACAAAACTGAGAGCTGGCAAACAGAATGAAAAATCTTAGGCACAAGGGAGGAGCTCAAGTGGTCTTAAAAATACATGTTATGCATGAAGATGAAGTACACGTATGAAGTCTCTGTCCCTTGATACACTCAACACAAACTCCGTGGTCCCAACGATTTCGAGTCTGTTAGTGTTACCAGTATCACTGGTCATAAACAGAAGTGACTCTTAAATTCCTTAGTATCTTATGAAGCCTTCCTACATCTTTATAGTAGAGATTTTCTTAGCGCTTAAGTTTATGTTCGAATTGTATTCATTACATTGTATGAGAGCACATGAATTATTATTT
>JBCAUA010000264.1:0-13650 GCA_038406235.1 Peronia verruculata | reverse complement strand
GGGGGAAGGAAAGGGAAGTAGAGGATTGGTTTTGGGGTTTACCACAAGGGGGGTTTGAGGGGTGGGGGGTTTAACCACTGTCGGTCCCCCCCCCCCCCCCATGTTTTTCCTCCCCTCCCCCTTATAAATTAAAGAAAATCCTTTTGTTGTCAATATTTCATTTTGTCGATGTGTTTATACGTTGAGTGTGGCTCAAGATGATGATGATTGTATCAGAAACTTCAACTTTGATCGTATGAGACGTGAGTAAGGCTTGGGTGGACTTAGATAACGTTATATATATTATTATTGAAAACTGAAATCGTTACATCATTTTGTGATATCATTTTGTTGTTTATCAATGTTGAATTTGCTGGAGCGGATGGCATGAATGATATGGTGCAAAGTGTAATGTTTTAATAATACACAATATCATGTTTAGTAATATTATAATACTAATTGTTTCTCCATCTCTCTCTCTCTCTCTCTCTCTCTCTCTCCCACCCCTTTCTACTTATCATATGATGAGACTGATGGTTAGCACAATGATGGAAAGGCTGTCTTGTGTACATATTATATTATATTACATATAGAGAACACAAATGCGTACTATGGTACTGTTCAGCCCATTTTGTTTGTCGTTCAGTCTCTTTCGACGTTCCACTGCTGGCTTTGCTTTACTCAGATATCAGCCTGGTCTGCTAGATGTTGGATTCCATACTTCAGTTTTCTAGCAGCTATAGCTCGTACTTGTAACTCCACTAGCCGTGGTTCCTCTGACACTGACTCAGTAATCATGGCACTATGGCCATCATATCTTTTTCTTTTTCATGCTGTGATCTCTTCCATGTTTACAAGACTAACCCCGAGCTGCCTGTCTCTATATTGTTCTATCAGAAAGAGCTAAAATAAACATTAATAAATACAAATAAAGCACAAATAAAATAAAAATAGACAAATAAATATGTCCCATGTTTCTTTCATTAATACTAAAGCACAAGGGATTAAAAAAAAAAAAACAAATCGGCAGTTTCCAAATTTTGAGTGTGATCGCCTTGTATGTAGTGTTGCTTTTCCACTTCTCGTAAAGTGTATCTCATTTTGCATGGATGAAAGCAATTTACGTTATTGTTATAAAGATGAATAACGGCGTTTCTTAAGTGTCAGATGTTCTCAAGTTAACGGCAAGCCTGCCAAATTCATTCGCTTATCTATGCCTCAATTTCTTTGCTTTTGCATGAGAGCCTAGGTATTTTTTTTTTCTACTTTAAGTAAAAGGCAGCTTGCAAGAGATAAAGAAAACTTAAAAGAAAGAAGGCTATTTCTTATATGTAATAATGACTGTTAATTCTTTCTCTCAGGAGCTATAATATTGTACATGCAGTTGCGATGTCTTTTGTTAAGGCTTATTTACTCCCTTTTGTAGACGGCACGGCGTGCTTCAGGAGAGAAATTTTAGCAACGTCGACAACAGCAACGGTATTTACAATAACAGCAGCAACAACAACATCAAATAAATGAAACTTACCATTGAACCCTGTCCTCGCCCCAGTTCCCTCTTACGATTTCCGAGATACCGGTATTTGACTAAAGCAATGAAATTCTATCTTATCCATCATATGCCGGATCTCGAAGACCATTTGGGTGCCACATTGCACAAAAGACTTTGCAATCTAGTTGGACAATTATTCTTGGACAGTTTGCTTAATCTGAAGCCAGTCCATTCACTGATGTTGTCCTCCCATCTCTTTTTCTGTCCTTCATTCCTTCCGTCTTTTCCAAGAGGTTACCGAGTCGCTGGAAATACCAAGTTTTCAACACAGTTTCAAAAGAGTCTCTCTCTCACGTTTGAATATTTCTTCCATAAATTCACCGGCGCTGACTTTTTACGTCTTTGGCGTCTCTTATCTTTGTGCAAATGAGCTTTGGGAGATCTTTTTGAAGTTATCGTAAATCTAGTTAAGCTCAAGTGGAAGAAATTAGCGTGCCAGAGTTTAGGTAATAAAGAGCTAGCTGCGTTTCTATCTGAAATCAGGACCGTTGGCATTGCGGTTAGAAACCCTTCCTACGGCACTGGGTCAAAGGTCATAGTTAGTTTTAGAAAACAAATGAAGCGTTTCCGGCTATTTTTAGAGGAGAGCTCCCTCTAGACTGAGAGTTGGGGGTATAGATAAATGAATATTATAGCTGTTACAGGATTGTGTACAAAAGAATAAAAACACCTCTGCATGTGTTTTGTTCGTCGACTTCAGAAGATGGCAATGTAGAAGGAAGTCTGAGAGGTGAGAGGTTCTGTAGATAATGTTTGCCTTGTTCTAGAATATTGACATAAGCCCGACGGGAAAGCACTGTATTTAGCAGATACGCCAGCCATGGTACAGCTTAGCCAGATTACCAGTCATATAGTTTTATTTTAAACATAAATGGGCAGTGCTGGACTTTCCACCCCCACCCCCCCCCCCTACCCCCCCACTTATCCATTCATATATCCATTCACCTATCAGCTCACTCACTCACTCACCTACCCATCAATCCATCCATTCATCTATCTATTCATCTATACATCCATCTATTCATCCATTCATCCATCTATCCCCTTCATTCATCCATTCATCCATCCATCCCCTTCATTTATCCATCCATTCATCCATCCGTCCATCACCTTCATTCATCCATCCATCCATCCCCTTCATTCATCCATCCATTCACCCATCCATCCATCCCTTTCATTTATCCATCCATCCATCCATTCCCTTCATTCATCCATCTATCCATTCATCTATCCATCACCTCTATTCATTCATCCACCAATCCATCCATCCCCTTCATGCCTTTATTCATTCATCCATCCATCCATCACCTTCATTCAACCGTCCATCTGCCTATCCAGCTAATCATCCATCCATCCTTCTATCCATCCCTCACGTATATCCCCCCATCCTCCCCCATCCCTCAGTTCCTCACTCCATCCACTCCATAGCTCTCTAACCTTTCCCCAACACTTTAGCCCTGCCACTTTCTCCACCCGTGAGCAGCATCAACGTAAACAAGGACTCATCTTCAGGAATTGCCGGCACGGCTTTTATGTGCGGGCCAGATTGGATATGCCCGCCAAGCTAATCAATCCGGTCTGCTCTTACAAGGCGGGGGTTTTGTTTTCTTCGATTAAGCCAATACTCACCACACTTGTGTAGTTTTGTGATCCATACAGAAACAGATTTGATGGCCCAAATTGATAGACCCTGTTTGTGTCTTCTGGCTTTATCTGCTTGTAAGAGGTTGTTTGTGCAAGTCTGGGTTAAGAAAATTCACGGCCTAGCGATTTCCCTACCCCTTTGTTTCTTTTTCCTGCTAATAATCAGGTCTAGACGCTATTTTTGTTCTTTGTTCCTGATTCCTTTCTAAGTTTATATTACTATTCTTTGTCATTTTTGTTTTCACATATAAGATCGAGATGGATTTTTCTTGTTCTTTTTTTTTTTCCTGATCCTAATGCAAGTATTTATTTGTTTTTCTGCCCAGAATTTTTTCCTTGTCCATTTTTTTTCTTTAATTCCGGCACATATTTTAATATACTCCATGTTCCAAGTTAATTGTAATTTGGTCTTATCTGAAAATCACCAGTTTGCGGTTTGCTTACACAGTGAGGTATAGATAGTTGAAGAAAGCAGACGAAAGTGTAGATAAAGCATTAACTCTTTCAGTGCGTATGCCTTTGCCACACAAGATATTTATGTCTTCATAATGGCCAACTTATCTTTGAAGTGCCCTCCAAGTTTCTTTACGACAACTGTATCAGTTTCTGTTGCTTTAGGACCGAGCATTCATATTAAGAATGGGCAGCTGGACATTACGTTTGCTTACCGCATTGAAAGGGTTAAGTAAAAAGTTTTGTCCATACTCCCTCTTGACGATAGTTACATGTTACCATCTCTTTCCCCGTTTGAACCTCCTGCGGGTGGTTATCTCGGCCTGCGGGTGGTTTATCTCTGCCAGAAGTTACACCAATTGCATGGAATTGGAAAGTAAATTTAGCAAGAAGCGGATTGTCTCTCCAACTAATCTGAAGCCGGTTTATCAAGCTGGTCATGACAATGGGCCGGTTCCGTCTCGTGAGCATGTGTGTGCACGAATGAGCAGTGGGCGATGCATGCGCGCAGTGCAGTGAAAGACACCAGAAAGAAAGAAAAACAAACACACCCGTATAATCTTGTGCATGTCCGGTTCATTAGCGACAGAACTCCCGTGTAGAACGAGATGGGTTGTCAACTCCGTAAGTAAAATACATGGGCGTTAATCCATATCGTTCCAAAATCAGAACACGGGGAGATAAATATGAGAATAACTAGGCGGATGGTGGGGGTATATGGGAGTGAAGCATTGGTTATCGTTCATTTATCTAAATCTACCCCAGCCCCCCCCCCCCCCTCCCGTTTTTTTCCTTTTACACCCTCCCCTCCCCCTCACAAAACCACCCTTCATATTTTCAGCATCTTTCTTTCTTTCTTTCTTTCTTTCTTTCTTCTTTCTCTTTCTTTCTTTCTTTCTTTCTTTCTTTCGTTCTTTTTGCTTTTTCTTTTATTTTAATGTCAATTGCACCATTGGGCAAGCCTCATCCCCTCATGTCTCAAAAGAAATGAATGATTTAATAACATGGAGAGTTCAGAGTTGATAGAAAAAGAAAAGAAATCCCACGACGAAAATAACAGGAATGACGCTGAAAATGAAAAGGACGTGGGATGAAATGAATAATGCAAGAAATAGAAATAAACAACGAAGTAAACAACAGCAAGTTAACAACAACAAGAGCAGCAGCAGTAATGGACTGACGAAATAACAGATGATAATATTGATGAAAGAAAAAAAAAAAACACACACACACACACATACACACACAAGAAGATTAGAAGCGATGATTTGATGAAATAACAAACAATAAAGTAACAAGAGCAGAGGCGATGAGTCGGGGAAATAACAACTAATAGAATGACGAGAAGAGAGGCAGTCAGTTGACGAGCAGAAAAATGCATGATTAACGCATAAATGACAGAGAACGAAAGAGATAGAAAGAGGAGGAGGGGGGGGGGGTGGTGAAAGGACTGGTGGGGGGAGGGAGAACAATAAGGAAAAACAGAAAAAGGAGAGGGATGGAATGCAATTGGCGAGCAGAGATCACAGGACACGAACACAGGCAGAGGGTGAATGCACACACACAAACACACACACACACACACACACAGAGAAAAAGCACATGAAAGAGGCAATGACGTGAACTAGATGGGGACGGAAGATTAGCTATAGGAGAACAACATGACGACAGTAACCACCTGCTTAAAAAAAACGACAGATTACAGGGCTGGAAATTTAGGAAATTGCGCGGGAAAAACACACACAGACACACATAATTATAGCAAAAACAAAAGTGACATGGATGGAATAAAAAAAAAAAAAAAAGAGAGAGAGAGTCAACTTTTATATTGGCGTGCTCACGAGACCTAATGTTGCTAGTGTTGGAAAGGGGGTAGGGGTGAGGGTGGAGTGAGGGCAGATACCAGAAAGAAATTTGGGTGGGGGTAGAGGGCTGAAGAATGTGAAAAAAGTAAGGAACACTCTTGGGTGAGCATCTTAAAGCATATTGATGTATGTCACAAATACTGGACATAAGCAGAAGTAATGGCGCCATATTGTTAAACACATATGGAGACACGAGGGTGATAGATATGGAACGCTGGATGCTCATTTGTTTACAGACGGAGACATGAAGATAAAAAATATGGAATACCGGTAGCATCATAGCCACACGGACACTGAGAAACTCGGTATAGAAGGCTGATGCATTACTGTTCTACTGACCATAGAGATAGAAGAACAATACGTATGAAAGGCAAGGGAAGATAAGAGAGATGAACGTGTTTCAGACATAATTCTGTTTCTACTTCTAGACTAAGACTTGTCCTTTTTCTTCTTCTTCGTTTTATTTATTTATTTATTTTTTGATAAAGAAACCTCCCGGCTTGCGGAATTATCCTCACTGACATTCATTTCAGAATCTTCATAGTTATGAACGCTAAAACTATTGTCCAGCGACAGTGCAGAATCTCAAAATTAAACTCGTGTTTTTCCATAATTAACTAAAATCTTGAATTGGGCACCGAAAAGACAGTGGTATGAAACTCGCAGGAGTCTTCTTAAGACTGAAAGAGTTTTCGAAACAAAATCCAGTTTTAGAACCACCCGAGACAGTCATGGGCTTCCTGCCAGCTGATGCAATCAACCCTATGGTGTTTGAGAGAAGTATTGCCTTCTCGTGGTATGCGATTGGTTGATGTAACTTTCGTCAACAAGTTATCTGAAGTCAGGAATTGACTCGTTCTTCGACTAACTCATTTCCTCCTAGGGCATGTGGTTGTGGTAGAAATGACACTCGATGGACAAATCAGAACATAATGTCGGTAAATCGCTTTAGATGTTCATCCCTGAGAGCGAGTGGCTGGCACTAAGTCGCCACCAGCTTTGTTACAGCTGTGTGAAATTGTAGCCGTGCGACTGGCACTCGTGAGCGGTGTGGGAGGTGACATTTGGCTGGCTATGTACTCACCCTGCACGCACGTGTATACTGAACAATCCTATTGGTAGGTGGGTTTGGGTTGGGAGGGGTGGAGGGCAACGGATCAGTGGATGTGATTTGCACTGCAAGATTCCAAACGACCTGGGACTAGGATTGCTGGTGGCCTGTACATCGCGCTCCATATGAAGTTATCATGTGATGCGCCAATTTTCTGCTTTCAAGGACTCAACATGCAGCTTTTATTATGGCTGTATATGTGAGAGTCATGTAATGATGAGATCTTTCGTCAAAATATTAAATGTACTAGACATAGATTAGCGCTATCGTTAAATAAAAGAACATAATTATAAAACCTTAAAAAACAAACATTGAACTTCTTTCTCATTTCTGAATTTTACAAACATTCATCGCGAGCTATCTAGTCTCTCAAGATGAACTTCCTAGATCACAGAAATCTGAAGGGTCCTAGTCAGATCAATGCATTAAACCTTCACTTGAGTCGTGTTAAGACCAGGACTCAGAAAACGGTCTGGACATAGTTATTTACCACAGTCCTATTGCTTTCATTGAAATTTCATTCATGCAAGCTTTCTTCTCAAAGTCTTCCAGGCTCTAAATTAACTTTCAAGACCAAAGAAGTCAGTTTGAAATTTTGGGTGGATTCATTAAATAATTTTTTTTTTTTTTTCACAAATTCATTAAGGTATGTATAAGATTGAGAAAGCCTTTCAAAGCCCTGGAAACCATTGGTCATCTTCCTGTTGTTTAGATTTGAATTTCAAAAACAAATATTCTTTACAGTCACCCAGTCTGTCAAGATTACTTTCTTAGCTTTTGATTAGATTTGCCAATGTGAAGGTAGATTTTCTGATTTACCCGTAGTCATTAATGATTTTTGGAGTTCGTATTCAAATGTTTCGCATTTTTTGTTTATAGTCATAAAGTTTTCTCGTTTCTGTTTACTTTTGTTTCTGCTTTCTTGTTCCAGAGATGTTTACCTTACGTTGATTAACACCCGGCTTGTTTTGCTGTCAATAGTGTTATGTATTTTTCAGGTATTGAAAGGAAGAACCTGGATGTTGAAATTTTATTGATATAATTATATGTATTGTTCTTGTTCATATGTCACATTCTCAGTATTTTAATGTTGCAATGTACATTATGCAGTTTAAACTGGACATGCGTACATGTTGTGAGGGTGTGGGTTTGTTTGTATGTGGGAGTGAGAGAATGATTGAGTGAATGAGTGAGTGCGTGAATGAGTGAATGAATAAGTGGTGGAATGTGCGAAGGACGGTAACCGTGAGCTGTTGCAGTGATGGACATCATGATTTTCACTTTCATTAGTTGTATTTAAAATGGCAGTGCGCGAGTTTCAGTATGGATATGGAAAAAAAAGACTTGAGGAAGTAGAAGAAAAGACAGGATGAACGGAAATAAATAGATAGAAAGAGCGAAAGAAAAAATGAGAATGTAGAAGACAGAAAGAGAATGAAAAACTAAAGACTGAAAAAACGGAGACACAGAAAGAGAGAGAGAGAGAGAGAGCATGTAGGGAGAAGAATAAAACAAAAAAAAAAAAAAAAAAGGAGATGCGAAGAATCGCTATAGTAATTTAAAAACAGATCAGATTTACTGGACAGAATGTCCCCTCACCGGTACAGTTCTGGTTCTGAAAACTGCTCTTATCAAAAGAGATTAAAATGCGATGTCTTATTTCATAAGGATTCCTTTCCTTTTTTTTTTTTTCACTCTTTCCAGAAAAGGAGAAAAAAAAAAAATGAATAAACATCTCTGAATATTTTATAAAGTTGATTTATTGTTATGTCTATGTGTGTTCTTTGCATTTTATAGTTTAAAAAGAGATCAAATTTGAAGGGCAAATCGTCTTCTCATTGATAAATTTCAGTTCTTGAAAATTGTTCTAATCAAAAGAGACATTAATATGTGAGGATTAATTTTTTTTTTCTCGTAGTCTTCCCAGAAAAGAGAAACAGAATTACAAACATAACAGTATAATTTCTGCTGTTAATTTATCATTTCTATATGGTTCATTTCTTGTGCATGGTTTTTATTATAGGTGAGAAAACACCTGAAAAAAACACCGCAGAGAAGTGTCATTTTATGATATTCTTTTTCACTTTGTCTCTGACGCAATGAGAGTGACAGAAGGAAGATTGGTGCAAGGAAGAATATGGAGTGTAAACGAATAGAAAGAAAGAGAGAAAGAGAAAAGTTCATTTGTGACTCCATGTTTTCATTGAGCAGAGGTCACTGTCCGTTGTCACAGCGCTGTATCGATTCTGTTGCCAATAAACTTTCATTGTTTGAATCAAGATTAAATCTACCTTGTTTGACTTCATTTGTTCAGCTTTAGTTTCACTTTTTTCTCTTTTTCTGTTCATGTAGATGTGATAATTTATGTCACAGACAGACAGATTGAATATGCCTGTCTACCTATTTAGCTACCTACCTACCTACCTTCCTACCTACCTACCTACCTACCTACCTACGTACCTGCCTACCAGCAAGCCTACCCAGCTACCTACCAACCAATATACCAACCTATCTATCTATCTATTCCCCGGCCTGGCTGTTTGTGTATCTGTTAGTCTGTCTACCTAGCTGCCTATCTGTCTGTTAGTCGGCTTATCAGTCTATATGACCAAATACTTCTATCACCGCCTTCCCTTACACATCGTGCTGGACAACTTTTTACATTTTCCTATATCTTTCTTTGAAATTCATAATTAAACCTGACGTTGAAAGCACTGACCCTTTCAATATATGACCTAAACCTAAATCAGTGGTTACCATAATTTGAACGGTCTGCAACCTGTTTGACCCACAGGCGACCTTCGCACCGACCCCCAATACAGAGAATTCGTTTCGGATTGATCTGTCGTGTGACATATGCCCCCAAGTTCTTAATTTCATCATTTAATCTATTAAAGTTGATTTGAAAGTAGTTCTGGATAGCATTTTATCTATACTATAAATCTGCAGCAAAACCCACTATAGGATTATAAACTCGAAAACTGTTGAATAGATCCACATAAAATTTGGTACACATCATTGTTGCATATGGATCTGTGTGTCTCTCTCTCTCTTTGATGTTATTCTAAAATGTGATAATAATTGAATAACAGGCTCGCGGTGTGCTTGATCCGAATTGTACTTTCAATAGTATGACGCGTTCAAAACAGATTTTCTTTGAGGAACATTCAGCTTACTCAACTAAAATGTTAACATAGAGGTGCGCACGCTTGCCACACACTTTCAAGACTATATTTTGGAAATCTCCCACAGAGGCCAAGAATTCTCTTCTAGGTTTTTCAGTATGCATAGACCTTCATATGAATTGAGTTAATGTGACTTCCACCCTATGCAACTTAAGAGAACAGACTGACGCCGTTTGCGACAGGCCAGTAGATTATGCTCCACGTATCCCTAATTCAAACGGCATTGCTCCAACGTCTGGCCATTCTCCAGCCATCCACCGCCCCGCCTCCCAACGTCCTCAAATGTGCCCTAACTTACAGCGCCCCCTTGGAAGTTCTCATCGCCCCCCCCCTCCCCCCTCCCAGGCACTTTGGGAACCTCTGGTCTAAACGGCTCTTATAAACGTCAGCCATCACTGCTGGATCAATGGATCAAGTCACGGATGACACCACCTCACTCGCTTGTGAGCGCGGATTCGGAAGAGAAGAAATCCACGGCATAGATAAAGGGGCGCATCATAGATACGCACTAATATAACTAGACCCCGTGCGTCCTCGGTTTCGCCATTGGCTGTCATGGACCAGTAGAGAGGCGAGGTTTTCCAGCTAAACTATGTTCAAGTCACGGATAATACCATCTCACTCACACGTGAATGCGGATTCCGAAAAACAGAAATCCATGACATAGAGAAAGAGGACCCACCATAGATTCTGATATACTAGTATAACTAGACTCGGTTTCGCCATTGGCTGTCATGGAACTAATAGAAGAGTCCCTCCGGCTAAACTATGGGAGTCGAGCGGGTTCTGAAAAGAAGCGCGAAAAAAAAAAACAAACATTCAGAGGGCATCTAGGTTGAAACGATTCGAACTGTTTTAAGGTTGTCACTAAAAGCAAAGAGTTTCAGTTAAGTTTTCCTCTCCATCCCCTGGTTTTAATGTTTTTTGCGGCATGCTTGTCAGTCCATAGTACAGCGATCTCCTTGACTTCCAGCGCCGACATTCTAATCAAACTGAACGGAAGTTCTCCCTGTTCGCTGGGTCTATAACACTTGTACGTCTGTAGTAAAACCTCTGAAAAAGAGGACACCTTTAAAAACATGGCATGCCAGACAGAAAAGAATCTAGCCAGGGACGGGGGGATTGAAATAGTTAAGAGGAAAAGGACTTTAAAAAATGTGAACGTCAATGTATATTTTCTAGAGTTCAAATATGTTAGAGGTTTATGTAGATCTCCTTTTGGCTGTGACGTATAAAGTCAATATTGACGTATGTTATGTAAAAGCCAGTTTGCATTCCTGTACTGCATTTGGGAGTTTGGCATGCAGCTATGAAAAAATGGTAGGAAGACTCCGCTGGTGGAGCGAGACAGGTGACGGTCTTCAGAGAAAGAGTGGGTTCTTTTCATTAGAATGTTTTCGCCTTGAACTTCCTGACATCATCTAGAACGCCGCCCATATCGGGGTCATGTCTGTCATCTACCTTTATTGTACTTGTTGTTGTTTTCCCTCAGGGACTCCTGTGGGAATTAAACCAGTGCCTTTTGGTTTTCGGTCCAGTCCCTATGCTACGCGTGCCACTGTTTTTATGGCATGACTTATTCATTTTAAACCTAGCATCATGTGGTATATGTAATAGCCGCATCGTTCCTTTTGCACCAGCTCCAACAGGAAGAGTTCTCTGCTATTGTTGCTAACTCACGCAGGACACTTCTAATATTCCGGCCCCCTAAGTTGAGCTTCTTCAGTAGAGAATTTACTATTGAACTGTTATTGGGAAATTACCTTTTTTTTTTTTTTGCCATTGAAATGTTGATTTCTTCTCCTCCTTGCTCCAATTTATTGTTTTTCAATATGGCTTTTGGGCATCGACATAGATGATAAAAAAAGAAAAAAGAGTATACAAAACAAAACAAAAAAACAAACAAACAAACAAAGAAAAATCTATATAAAGAAGAAAACAGAACAGTGAAAAAAAAAAAAAAAAGAAGGCAGAAATGAACATGTAGAAAAAGAAAAAAAAAAAAAAAGTCATTTAACAAACCCCCTTCCCTCCCCCGCCATTCTCCAAGAAAAGGCAAACAAAAGCACATGGAAATAACGTTTTCGACACTATAAGATATAATTTCTGAAACAGGTTGACAAATATGCACAACAGCACAGAACAAGAGAGATATAAATAAGAGAAAAAGAAATAAAGAAACGCTTTGTGGAGGGGGGGGGGGGGGGCCGCAGTGGCTCTGTGGATAGGCGTCTGCTTCAGGGTGAAAACAACTCACGTCAGTGTGGTTGCGTGTTCTGGCCGACTCACGGGTCTTCCCACTGGGGGATAGAAGGACACGAAGATCGAAAACCCGCATTTTTTCAGTGACTCAAACTGTCCCCTGGCATCCCCTTGATAGGGAAGCCCGACGTCTAGCCTTCGCGGATAAGGGCAAATATATTTCGGAGGTCCCATGTGTACGTTACGCACGTAAAAGAACCCTTGGCAGTTCCAAATCCATGGAAGAGTAGGCTGCATGTCGCTGTCCGGGCAAAATTTCCATATTACAAAAATTTTTACCCATGAAAAATAGAAAAAAAAAAAAAAACTCTTAAAAAAGCCGAGATAATCCTACTTTCTTAGGACTAAACACCTTAAGGATAATAAATAAATAATTAAATAAATAAAATAAATAAATAAATAAATAAATAATAAATAAATAAAATAAATAAATAAATAAATAAAAACGAAAACAAAACATGACAGAACATAAAAAATATGTATTGAAGCATTATTCAAAAATCAGCAACCACAATGAAGTAATATTATGGTGACTTTTTCTTTTTTTTTTTTAAATTGGATAGAAATGTAGAAGCGGAAATTTAATGATCTCTTGGATAAACAAAATGTAAATTTTGGAAGAGAAAAGACGCGAAACGTGCAAAAGTGTATTATATGTTACATATCAAATCAAGACAGACTTAGTGCGATATCAAACATAGATCAGAGATTATTTCAATGCAATATAAACACTGTACTACGCCGAGAAAGTAAAACTGCTACTTAGCACCCGCCGGGCATGTTAAAAACAAAGACGCCGAAACAAAAATGACAGGGAAAGGGCAACGAAACAAAACAAAACAAAATACAAAAAAATGAGGGATGATCATCAAAGAGCGTGGAAAGAGAGAAAGAGAAACAAATAAAAAAAAAAAAAGAGGAAGAAAGAGAGAAGGAGGCACAGCTGAAGTTTTATGATGAAAATGGTGGAAGAATTTGTGGTTATGGTGGAGCCTCCGAGCGGTTTTATTTCCTCTCCGGCCGTGGTTGGCTGGGGCTCAAATCCTCCCTGGAAATTACGGCGGCTATGATGGCTTCTGTGTTAGTCATTACATATTTTATGTCCCGTCCCGGGAGTGGGCTAGGGGGAGGGGAATTCCCTCCTCTCGTGGCTGGGAGAGGTGCGTCGCTGAGGGAGGTGTAGGCTGGAGGGTGAAAGGTCGAGGTGAGGGGTCTCGGGTAAGAGCAGGGGGGGGGGTGTATATGGGGCAGGGGAGGGAGGTGAGTCGAAAGGGATGTGTAGAAAAACGGAGGGGGGGGGGAGTTTGCATTTTTTTCTTTTTCTTTCTTTCTTTCATTTTTCCTTTTTTTTTTTCTTTCTTTCTTTCTTTCTTTCTTTCTTTCTTTCTTTCCTACTTTCTTTCTTTCTTTCTTTCTTTATGTATTTATTAATCTAATTAGTTATTTCCAGAATGAAACTTGGTGTGAGTTTTTAAGATGCGGATGTGGTTGACGTGGAAAGGACTGAAAGGGTCGGGAGGGGGAGAGTAAAAAAAATCGGGGTGGGGGGGGGGTTGAGGGGAACATAAGCCGAATGTATTTTTTAAAATATATAGTTTT
>JBCAUA010000253.1:0-13650 GCA_038406235.1 Peronia verruculata | reverse complement strand
ATCCAAAATGTTGTCGCTTCATTTTTTAAAACAACAAAAACATGTTCATTGTGTTAAAAGAGAAATCACAAAACATAAATGTCACAATTTTCTCTAATAAAGGCGCTTTCAGAGAAAATTGCATCGATGTGGTACAGAGACTTTTAATCTTCTAGAAAGTACCAAATCTTGCAAATTCCATACGTATCAAATTCTCTGTATTGGGAAATATAAAATATTCGATTTTATTCAGTTTCAAAACATTACGCAGATATGAAGTGATATGAGACAATCTGTGTGTTATGAACCCGTCAAACCTCTGAGGCTGACTCTACGAAGCTCTGGGATCCATCGAAACCAGGTGGAGAACCACTGATGTAATACATGTATGTTGTTCCGTAAGCCATACTTAACATTATAATTAAAACATTATTTTCCAAGTATATCTTACATAACCAGGGCAGTAATAGTAATCCATTCGGACCTTTTCAGGTGTATTTATTCTACATATTTATCTGGAAATATTCTCACGATGCTCTCACGAATTATTTATTCAATTATTATCCCCTTTTTAGAAATATCGTCAAACATAGTAGGCTTTTTTCGGCTTTATGTAAGTAGAAACACAGATCTTTATGTAACAATGCTGTGTGCCAAATTTCATATAGACACATTCAGTAGTTTTCGAGTCCATAATAATCATGCCTTTTATGGGCTTTGTTACAGATTTATAAAATAGACATTATATGACATTATTAATGATAATCATCGTCATTAATTCTTCCCATGCAGGATATTCCTGTCTGTAATCTCCAAGTTTAGTAATGTCTGGCCTGTGAGAATGCATTGAGATACTATTTTGGTCATCAGTCTTATTAAACATCTTGGTCAATAATGTTATGTGTGAAGGTGTGTAGTCTGCTGGTTTGGGGCAATTTTTGTTCATATTGTCACATGAGGAGTCTCACAGGTCTTAGTCATTTTTTTTTTTTCCAAAAAAATGTACCATAATGACATCTTAAAATATCTTTCAAGTACATCGAACTACTTCAAAGGTAGGAGCTCAAGCAATTTTGAGGCAAATGCAGGATGCCGCCCGCGAACAACAACAGCAACAACAACAGCAACAACGAGATAGAACAATAAATCCTTGTTTTCCATCTTCGAGGTAAAATGACTTCCTGAAATACATCGGCCCCATAATCCTTCCAAAGACTAATGTTCTTGAAGTTCATAATCATACAAGAAAATTTTGGATTTGAAGCAACTGATAATCAGTTCTGTGTTTCTCTTTATACATATAAATAGGCTATCTACAATTTCTGATTTCGGCCGCTCTATTAATTTTGTAAGGTATCTGAGAAATATTTCTTTTTAAAGAAAATTTTTGCTTCATGTAGAAATGACCGTCACAAGCAAGTAGGCCAACGACGATAGGACAGAACAGTTTGAATATCCTGCCCATTGTCTTTGCAATCTGGTATCATTTGCTTGGCCACTTAAAATGCCCTTATCGTGTAGACTATTTCACAACTGCTGCTTAATTGGGAGCAGGATCCATCCACTTGAGGTTACTCATCTCAGACACGCACAAGTATGCAATTCGACACGATTTGAGAGAGATAACAGACCAACAACACTGGGGCTGTCTAATGAATTATCTTTGTGATTAGATTTAAATCCTATTTACCGACATATCTGAAATGAAAAACAACTCAATCTTTAAAAAAAAACAACAAATAAATAAATAAAAAAATAACTGAAAAGTCGAGAGACTGACATGAACCAGGAGTGGCAGATTTGCATCGTCACCAAAATATCAGCCTATAAAATTATTGTACAGTCCATCGCACTGTTTATCATCAGACGGTGTTCTGTCACAGAGCTCTGTCTTGGATAGATGAACTTAGGGTCATTAAAGTCAATGAACTTTCAGACGCATTAACTTTCAATATGACAAAACACATAAACTTAATATGGTGACATTTAAAAGGCTTGGGCTAGGGCAAGTATAAATATAAAAAATTATGGATTTGTTAATATTTGAAATTATATTCCTGAAGAAAATTATAATTACTGATTCCCTGCCATCTCTCTGTCCATTATTTTATAACTAGAATTTACAACATAGTGTGATGCGATACAGAGCTTGAAATTTGGTTCTTAGATTACTATAATTTTTTTCAAATTCTCAGTCAAAGTTTCTCTTGATGTCTGAATGTTTATCATTAGTCAAGAATTTTGTGACATGTGCAGAGTACACAGACAGATCAGTAAGTGAGCGACAATCTCCTGGTGATATGACCAATCTCGAAATGCTTCATTAATACTAATATCGCCCTTCCTTGTGTCTTCTCATGTCATTTTCTTATGAGATCTTAAAAAATCCCCGTTTGTCCAATCCCCTTTTAACGTACATGTCGCCTTGCTCTTCTCTTCTCTTTCAGTTGTTTCTTGCCCATCAGACTAAGCATACAATGTTAACTGTCCTTCTTCTTGACTTTTTACTTCTATGTGTGTGTCTTTTTTTTTATTTTTTTATTTCCTTTCTCTTGTTCCTCTTCTTCAAATTTTTCACTCTCCCAAAGGTCAACAGCAGTTAATAGATAAATAATAAATGCTGCATGTATTAGATTTTCTTCCCCATAATATTTACATCTCCCAATCCTCCATCTCATACTGTGGTTTAAATCTTCTCTCCTTATGCAAATTCACACATATGTTGTTTAAAAAAAAAAAAATAGGAACTGTGCAAACAGTCTTATCTCAGCAAATGCAATGAGATATACCTCTTATAATACATCACAGCACACCTTTTATCATCAAAAGAACAGGCTCGAGATTCCAGAGGCCGATTTTCATGAAATTTATTGACATATCAAATACCATAGTCCACATGTACAAAGCAGGCAGAATTTAACATGTTATCATTCATTGTTTTATTATTTCATTGACATTTAACATTTGAACACGTACACACCTTGAAACATTAAACTTCAGCACATGGCCAACTTTAGCTTTATCAGTCATTATTTTATAATCATTCTACACCCTATGACTTCAGCTGACAAGTGCTATGTGCCCACTGCAGGCGCAGGTGAGGATCAGTTTAACAAGAAGCCTGAGCTAGCAAGGGATAGAGTCTAGTCTTGTTCTATATCAGATCATTCTTGGATGCAACATGAAAAATCTTTATATTGCATTCCGACTATATTTGGGCAGGATGTGACAATTCTGAAGTTAGCTAAAGCCTAGAAAAATCGATCCCAAAACCCTCACATTTGCACAAAAATAGACATACAATACTTGCAAACTGAGATGGCGACACAGTGAGAACATATGAGACGCGACATGCTGAAAGCAGGCGCTCATCAAACTGAGCTGACCGGAGAATTATGTGGTTTTCAACAGTCAATGAATTTTTCACTGAATTTTTTTTCTTCACCAAACCCTTCTATAACAATCTAAAAATGCATTTCAGAGATAAATTTGCTGAAAGAGATTGAATAAAAGGCCAAAAATCGTAATTAAGTGGCATGGCCTAACAAGGATTAAGAAGGATTTACTAAAGTAATCAGACATTTTCTCAATAAATTCAGCTGCAGCAACATGTCACCCCATCATCTTTAATTGCCGATGTCTCCACTTCTACTAAAGGTGGAATAAGAATTTTTTCCCACACTGAAAGGGAAATTACATGTAATAATCTTTATGGTGAAATCAATAACTCCATATGCTCAAAATTTGACAAGAGACGGGTTTCATCGTGTCATGTCTCATATGCAATTTAACCCCAAAAGTGTCAGGGGTCAAAGGCTGGCTTACTAAACTTTATATCTGACTTCCTCTTCAAATATTACACAATACTGGCAGAAAGTACTTGGCCTATAATATTGTCTTCAGAACAACTTATCGTTGGAACATGAATACATACATTGCAGTCTACTTTAAGTCAAGCCGCTCGAAGGAAATTCTTGCTTGAAGTCAATTTCTCTTGGGCAGCCTTGTCATTTTCTTTGGGTTTTTTTTTTTTTTTTCAACAGATGTAAAGTGGTTTGAAAATTTGTCGAGTTCTATATCAATTCATTTAAATTTCAAGTAATCAATTCTTCAGATTTATTATTTATTTCTTTGATCTATTTCATCAGGCACTGGCAAGCAGTTTATGTCTTCATATTCAGGGCATTTGTTCAAATTGGACACCCTCAACAGTTATCCTTTCCTTTTCATGATGTGATTTGGGAGCGACTGACAGCGCTCAGAAGGAGTGGCAGATTTGCAACTGTATATTTGTTTGCTTTTCCATGTCCTAATCTCCACAAATAAGAAATTAAAAAAAAAAAATAAATAAATAAATAAATAAATAAAAATAAAAGAAAATAAAAACAAACAAACACACAAACAAAAAAACACAAAAAAAAAAACACTATCTAAACTTCCCATAATGATTATTTTACGACTTACTTCACCTCCCAATGCTGTGACACAGCAGCCAACCTGTTTCTTTTCTATTCTTAATCAAGACTAGAAGTCTGTTCCAGCTTCCCAACAAAAAAAAAAAAAAAAATAACTGGCCTTCCCTAATTTCTGTCAGCCTTCTTAACTTTCCCTTTTCATAATATGGTCACAGACTGCTATCTACAAGTATCCATTTCTTACTTATGTAATAAGCAGAGATTGGAACCAGCTGTTCAATAACCTATTTCAGCTGCTGTGATTTTTCTGTTGGCCTTTTTTTAACTTTCCCTCACCAAAGCTGTGATGTCAAAAAATGTTGAAAATCTAGTTCCTATCTTTGTCTTTGGGTTTATTTTCAGGACGTCTGAGGCAGAAAAACACATTCCACAAGCTCTGAGTGATTTTCCATGTGTATATTTATCAACTACTTTTTTATGCTTACAAAAACTGGATGGACTCTATGACAAAAATATAAAAATATCTTATATCAAAAACGGCTATATCTATGATATGCTGACATAAATCAACCAACTCCCATTGGATATCAGTACGCGTTTATCACTGTGCTAGCATTCCTCACACCTTCTTATCTGTCAAAACATGTGTGTTTGCTCAGTGTATGATTCCTGTGCTATTTTAGGAATAAAAAAAAAAGATTATATAAAGATAATATTATAAAGATAATTTGATTTTTGTTTGTTTGGTTACAGATTTTTTATGTTATTCTTTCATTAACTAAAAGTACTTAATGATGTAATAATGAATCTGCTCATGTAATGCTATCCTGAACCTAACATTGACGGAACAAAGTAAGATATCCAGGAAAATTCCCTTTCTATTCCTAAATAAATATTTGTGTTCTGGTATGTTATATAAATTCCTACCCCTTCCTCTAACTTCTTCACCCTGATCGTTCATTGTTAGAGTAATGCATCTCTCAAACAAAAACGCTTTGCACAAACATTTATGAATTCATTTCTATACATTTCATGGTGGTAAACATTGCAATCCCTGGGAACTACTCCACAACATATGTCCTGCGACCAGGGCAAATGAGTTGGAAGTCGTGCTGGGCAATGAAGATAAACTGCCGTTTCTCGTCGTTTTTAACTGCTTTTGACTAAGATAATACATTTTTTTTTGTCTTAACCTTTTATAATCGGAAAAAAGAAATATTTTGATATCATAGACAGAAAATAGTAAAACAAAATGGCAAAAAACGGCTGTGACTTGACATTACCAGGCACAACTTCTGACTCATTTGCCCTGGCACATCACATATGCGTCTATAATGACGCTGAGAATGTACGGCCAAATCAACAGATGTATGCAATCACAATAAAATTCATGACATCTAGGAAGAAAATCATGATTTTCTTTTTCTTTCTCCATGAGTGTCCATCTGAGACACTTTAGATAAAAATATATAATGCAAATGAGTCGGACGTTGCACTGGACAATGAAGATATACAGCTGTTTTTGGTCATTTTTAACTGCTTTCCGACTAAGATACTAAATTTTTTTTGTTTTCACAAAAATGACAATTTAACCTTTTTTAATCTGAAAAAAGAAATATTTTGGTATCATCGTTGGAAAATAGTAAAGGCAGTCAAAAATGGCTGTGACTTGAACTTATCCGGCGCGACTTCCATTTGGCCTGGGCACAAGATATGTCTAAAAAACTAAATTTTCAATTTTGATGGGTTTGACCCGCATGCCATAGTTACATCTAACATCTCCTTTTTCCAGTAAGCACTGCTTGGCCTGTTGGGAATGTTATTTCTACAAAGCCTGTCTGGAACATTTAATATTCCAAGCTCCAGTCTGTATGTCAAACACAGATTTTGTGTCTGCTTATATGACATTACTGTAAAATAATATTATATGAGAGACACTCATAACAATGGCCAGAAAAAAACATCATTTTTTTAAAGTAAGAATCTAATGATCTGAAGAAAATCTGTTTGCTACAAGACCTGCTTGAAACATTGTATCATATGAATTCTGGGACCTGGAACATTTTATTTAACATTTGAATTGCAGTTGTTGTGCCCAGTACTAGCTTGACTCTCCCTCCAGCAGCCATTACATGATGGTCTTCAATGAGATTGATCTGTCATAGATGATCCCATGTGGAACAAGGTAACAGCACCGTTATCGTATAGTGGACAGTTTGGACCAGAAAACCATTTCCTCTCCTTCCTCACAATCCAAACTTGGGGGTCCTCCGAGGGGTCAGTGACGGAGTTCCTGGATCCCTCTGACCTGGGGTGATGATCTTGGAACTGGAGGAATGAGAACAAAGGAGTCAGTGTCTATATTCTAGCTGTTGTGATTCCATGGATTTCTCAATCTAGAGGTCTGGTTTTGCAGAAGACCTACAGAGCTTCAAATGATTACTTGAGAAACACTGGCATGGAGTTGCACTTGGAATTGAGGTTCTTACAAAGGATATGGAAAATACATTTTGCTTTCTATGAGATTGTGGTAAAAGATGAGGTTTTTGCCCTTGACTACACACATCATATACAACATAACACTTTTTATTATTTTTTTCATATTTTCTATTTTCTTAGTCACCGGTGGCTCAAAGTTGTTTCATTTGTATCTTGTGTGCCATGAAAATTAAAAATGTATAGCAAATTTGATTGTGTGAGTAAGAAAAGAGAAATATTAATTTTAAAAAAATGTTGTTTGCCATATGTATAATCAAGAGACAGAAATGCATGATCCTTTGCTACAGTCTCATGTGCATTACGGTGATTTAATAAACCCAGGTGAAGAAATAAAGTGTACATGGTATGTAGACAAAAATATGGTACAGAAAATGCCATGGTCTAAGTGTAAAAGCTGGTATGATATAGAAATAACTGAAGAAAAAGATGAAGAAAAAACATGATTGAGAAAATGCAGATGTTCCTGTAACTACAAATAGTAAATCTTCATTGCATCAAAGAATCTATCATTTCATGAATGCCACAGACAACAAATTGGCAGCGTATATGTTCATAACTAGGTATATCAATGAATGACTATCAGCAAACAAAGCAGGACCCAGTTAATTTTACACCACACTACTATGCAAAATTATCTAATTCACAGCAAACAGTAAAACAAGACAGGCTCCTTTCAAGTGATGATCCAACCATGGAAATGTCACAAACTGGTGTGCTTCATGTACAATTCTGACAGATGTTATGTATGCATGCTGAATGCTTGGGGAAGATATATTTTCAAAACAAACAACATTTTCAAGATAAAAACATTATTTCCCTGATGTGGCATAGAAAGGTTACATACATTTATTGCTCAGGGATGTCAATTTGTCTACTTGAAAAAGTAGGAAAAGTTCCAGGTATGTTCTTTAGCAACACATAACACTGAAGTACATTAATGGTAAATAATACTGGATTTGGAGCTAACTGAGAAATTACTGACAGCCAAAAAGTAGGAAATCCTACTAAAGTAGGAAATTTGACATCCCTGATTGCTTTCTGAAATTTTGGTCACATCAAATGTCATAACACCATCTGTAAGGATATACTGGAAGGGAAGATCGAGGGAAAATGAGCGAAAGGAAGACAGCGAAGAATGTGGAAGAATGACATCAAGGACTAGACGAATCTCTCTTTGGAGGAATGCACTAGAAGAGTAGAGGACAGAGAGAGATGGCGAGTCATTTCATGTCAACCTTGAAAGAGATGACCTAGAGACAGACAGGAGATTATTTCCAGTCCTCAGCCTTCTATGAGTGCCTACCTCCTGACTGACATGGGTGCCTTCTCCTGCTGCTCTTTCCTTGCCTTGATCAATTCCTCTGCTCTCTTCATTTCATCCTCCATGGCCTGCATCTCCTCAATCTCTTGCTGTTTCCTCTCCTGGCGAAGGCACAAAAGTCAGATTAGAGACATAGAGAAAAATCATGTTTTGAATATTTTCACATTTAACCCATTGAACCCTACAGCCCGGTACACCCGGCAGATTTTCTGGTGTCATATAGCCCACAGCCTGGTAGACCGGGCTGACACAATTACTCCAGTTCTACGTGTCCACTGCAGTGAAAAATATATCTAATACGTCGCTTTAGGGCAAGGACATTTAGGAATACAGTGATTACAAATGTCTGAGCCCATGATAACGTTTGAGACTTGTGTTTACAAAAGATACTGAACATGAAATGAGAAATGTGCATTCTCGGCTCAGAAGGCCAGGGACAGGGGTTTTTCAGACACTGATGACCAGGGTTCAAAGGGTTAAATTCTAACAAAGACATTTGGATCGAAGAAGGGATATAATGTGATGGACCATCTTTTGCTAGGCCTGGGTAGATTTTATATTCTAATGAAGACATTTAGATAGAGGAGGGATATGATGTGACAGAACATCTTTTGTTAAGGCCTGGGTAGATATTACAATTAATGCTGAGATAGTTTTATGTACAATAAGGGAATTAAAAAGTTGAAACCAGATACAATAAAGTGGAGCAGAGCTAAAGCATGAGATTAAGAAGGACTTATGGAGGCTGAAGGGCAGAGGTGTTGTAAAAATGTGGCGCAGATCAGAGAGAAAATAGAAATGACTATTGGCTATAGGCTACGACAGGGTATGGGAAGAATATGTAGGAACTATATTTTTGGTAAACATGACAGTGCGTGATAAATAATGTTATGTGAATCTCAAAATTGTACCTCTACAAGAACTGCAACAACAACAACAGCAAGAACAAATTGAGATACCAATTGTAGTCCCATCAAGAAGTCTCTGTCATTTGTGAAGTTTTGCAAAAAATTTGACCAATACAACTTAGCAGTGGTTTATGAATTAAATGAAGGAGTTCCATACCAGTAAGACAACCCTCCAGAGTAACTAAGAAAGGGATTATTATAGTTAGCTTAAAATCAAAGCGAACCCTTTATCCAAAAATTTTCTATCTTAGCCCCTACAGCGTGACTGTTCAGACCTGATTTGCATTGACCACCATAATTTTCATAGTGGGAGATTTCCTATATAAAAAGAACTGTCAAATGTGAAAAAAAAAAAAAAAAATTCCTTGGTAATGTGGTCAAATTTATATAAGACAAGATAAAATTAGATAGATAAACTTTATTTGTCCTCAAAAGGAAATTACATCCACTATTCATATGTGTCTTGCGTTCAAGGAAAATGAATTGGAAGTCACTCTGGGAGATTTCGAGCTATGGCCATTTCAAACTAATTTCAGACTCAGTTGCCAAGTTTGTTTGCTTTTTATTTTTCACGAAACAAAAGTTTAACCTTTCTGAACCTGAAAAAACCCCCCTCAAATTTTGGTATAAAGTTTGGTATCTGAGTTTGAAAATAGTTAAAAATGGCTGTAACTTGAGATTGTCCGGCGTGACTTCCGACTCATTTACCCTCGGCGCAAGACATATATGATTCCTCACCTGTCTGGATTTGGTGGCATCCTTGATACTGTAGAACATTGGGCCAAGTTCTGCCAACCAGTGGCCATCCACTGCTGTTACACACTGCATGTATTCCTGAACAAACAAACACGAGGAACCAATTGTTTCTCTTTTTTCATGGACATTGTTTTGTTAACCTTTTCAATCATACTTTAAGAAATTCATTGTGTCAGAATAATCCTTGTTATTCATGGGGAAAGGCAATTGATTTTCACATCACTAAAATGGGAATAAAGTCCACAGAAAAAAAGAAGATGTTAAAGAAAAACGATGCAAAAAGTGCCTTATGGGAGATAACAAATCAAATAGATTGTAAAAATCTTTTCACAGATTACGTCCCGTAACTCAAAGTTTGACCAACTGAATCTTTTGTAACTACAGCATAATTATCAACTCGAGATAACCTCCACCAGGAAGTTGAAAGACATGTACAGAACGTCATGATCACCAATAAGGAAGAAAAAATAAAAATTTAAAGTCACCTACCTTTAAAAAAAAAAAGAAATAATACTCGTTACACTCTATATAGTTACGTCCTTCAACCTCCTGATGGAGGAAAAATAACAGAAAAAAATTTCTTTGCATTTCAAAATTATAACAACTAAAATATATTTCATTTAAAACAAATGGGAATCAATTCTACTAACCTCAAAGGAGGATGCGATCTGATAACCTGACTAGTATCTGTTATCACAGAAGACCTCAAGAAAAAATCTGATGCAAATAATTTATTTTGTACTCACTTTGGAAGTCATGACAAGCTCGTGGTAGACAATGTAATCTGGTGTGTAGCCCATACCAAACAGGGCACTAGTAGGGTGCAAGTGACACGGCATACCGGTACGTGTATTGACGTATTCTCCCAGTCCCTGTAAGTATAAGGAGTCATGGTAACAGGGGATGGACCTTTTTACAAGTAAACTCTCATGATATATCAAATAATGATTAAACACTAAAGTTACAGCAATTCCTGTGATATTTCTATTCAAAGTCTGTACAAATTTACAACAATCATATCTTTGTTACAATCAAGTGATAACATAAAGTAATGAATATAACATTAAATTTGTGCTCTATTGCATCATCCATTAAAACAATCATTATAATACTACTACCTGCAATTTGTTACCAGCTGAACTTTGATGCAGCTTCTAATCTAAAAACAAAAAAGCTACGTCCAGTTCTAGGCATCGGTATGTTTTACTTATATTCTGTCATCCAGATAAAAAACATACCACAGTTATTCAAATGTGATTTTTTCTACATCTTTCCGCATCAGGGAAAAAAACATCTTACAATAACTCAAAAATAAATCTTTTTAGCATGTACACCAAACAAAAAAAAAAAAAACAACAAACAATAAAAAGACAAACAAATAAACAAAAACAAAACAAAACATATGTGAATTCTCCATCCTGTCCAAACTTTGATGAATATCTATTAATATATCTTTCATTACTTAAACTGGAAAAGAACAATGAATATTCATTATAAGAAAAACCTATGCTAATCTGCTAATGACAGTTTGGATTATCTTAAACAGGTGATTATCTGAGAAATGGAGAGAAACCTTTACCTTCAGTCTGGCTGCTTGGTGGAAGTACGCAGAACAGATACACTTGCGGATGATGTCCCACTCTGTCCCGCAGGACACCAGGTCCATTTTCTGCTGTTCCATGATCTCTCTCAGCTGTTGTTGGACTTCTCGGACCTGTGCTCAAACAAATGACCAGACAGGATCAGGAACCAAAGGGCTTAAACAATACTGGTTTCAGGTCAAAGAAAAGAAGTGTATGAGACCAGAATCAAGAAAAGTGTCAACACTCCTGACATATGCTCAAACAATAAAAATAAGACTAAATCAGATCATACTTAACAGACAGGCTAAAACACAAACAAATGTCTTGCGACCAGGGCAAATGAGTTGGAAGTCATGCAGGGTGATAAAGATTCACAGCCATTTTCGGTTGTTTTTAACTACTTTCCAACTAAAATACTCATTAATGATTTAACCTTTTTTAACCTGCAAAAAGAAAAGCTTTGGTATCATAGACAGAAAAAAAGTAAAAAACGGTAAAAAAGAACTGTAACTCGAAATCACCCAGTGTGACTTCCGACTCACTTGCCACGGGTGCAAGACAAATATCTCTTGCCCAGGGCAAACGAGTCGGAAATCGTGCTGGGAAATTTCAAGTTATGGCCGTTTTTAACTACTTACCAACTGAGATACCAAAATGTTTGATTTGTTTTTGACAAAATGAAAATTCATCCTTTTCTTATTCGAAAAGAAAAATTTGGTATCATGGTTGGAAAATAGTCAGAAATGGCGATAACTGGCGATCACCGACAGCAACTTCTAACTCATTTTCTCTGGGCGTAAGACAATGACCATATGAGATCAGGAACAGACTGGCTGATACATTCCTGCTGGCTTATGCTCAAATGAAGGGATCATAATAAAGTTAAATACAAGTCTTAACTTATGTTCAACCAACACCAAAAAGAACGCTTGAAGTATGGGATCACATATGGATGAGGTGAAACAGCTATGGCTTATTCATCCAAACATGTTACCAGATGGATCACAAACAGAAAGGCAGATATCACTAGTGCTTGTATCTATTAGTCAAAAGCATCATAAACAAATAAGCTGAGACAGACTGGGTGAAACAAGATGCAGAGTGAGGAGGATGTACCAAAACAGGTTAAAATGTTATAGATGTAAAATTTAAATGAGAAGAGGACAAAATGAAAGAAAAATTGAGATGAAAAATATGACAGACTGAAGAAATTTTGATCAAAAATGAGATTTCAGTTTTCACGGGTGTCAATCTGTCTACATGAAAAAGTTGGAAAAGTTCCTGCCATATTCTTTAGCAACACATAAAACTGAAGTACGTAAATGGTAAATAATACTGGATTTGGGACCAGAAGAGAAAATACTGACAGCCAAAAGGCAGAAAATCCTACCAAAGTAGGAAATTCTATGTCCCGGAGTTTTAGCTCTTCATCACAGAAAATCATGAGGTTTATGTGCTCTTTGCCTAATTATGATTTAACAAAGAACTTGGTACCTGCAGAAGTATCAGAACCATGATGACCTGTTTGATTCTACTAACATACCCAATAAGGACAAATCTTATGGATTCATTCTCTGATTAAATTTAGTAAAAGAACTGCTTGTCCTCTTCCCTTCATGATGATTTAGCTTAGAACTAAAACCATGGAACATGAAGTAACAGCAAGCGTATTACAATGATTAAATTGTATCTACTAAAACACCTCATGTAGACAAAATTAGATGAGTTTTACATAATATCCTATTTCGACCAGTTATAGGTGACACTCTCACCTTGCGCATGGCCTTGACATGGATGAAGTGTTCATTACACCAGGTGGATGAGTATCTGAGACAAAGAGACAAAGGTATTAAGGATGGTATTACAAACCATTTGTAAGTAATTAGCAACTCCTTAGTGAAAAAGTGTTTTCAACAACGACATATTAAAATATGTCACATTGTGAGGGTGATGTGGTCCTCAACTGGAGTTTTTGAAGTTTATGTGAATTATAGCCAATTCTCTTTATTGAGCAACTGAATGGTGCACTGTGTCTTGCCTTTTGCTTTCTTGTTATAACCAAAGAGTGTTAAGAGAAATCAATGTGTGTTTATGGGTTTATCACTATTACTGACAAGAAAATTAAGTGTGTGAAAAATACAAATCAGACAAAAGGTCAGCTCCTTGCCAGAAGGGTTTCCTTCACCCTA
>JBCAUA010000242.1:0-13650 GCA_038406235.1 Peronia verruculata | reverse complement strand
ACACACACACACACACACACACACACACACACACACACAGAGAGAGAGAGAGAGAGAGAGAAAGAGAGAGAGAGAGATTTCAAAAAAGACTACATCGGAAAACAATACAAACCAAGAAAAAAGTGTGTCTTCTTTTTCCTTATATTTTTGATAATAAAAGAGCATGGCATGTTTTCTTTATTTGTTGCATAATATAAAGAATTATATATACTGCAGGGCGGCCTGTGGCTCTTATTACAGATAGTTCAACAATACTATCATTCTATATGGAGTAAAAGGATTGCATGGTCATAATAGTTTTTTCAGCAATAGGTGTGGTACTAGATCTTTGTAAGCCTGTAACTACAACAGTAATGTGGAATTCTTTGTAGCAGTTAAAAGAAACGTGGTTAAAAAACTTCCAACTCTTCCAATCCATCATATTATTGTCATTGCTTATTCTGTCTGACATATATGGTGGCGAATTTAATAACTCAAACAAACTATCACATGGAAAGAAAAATATACTTTACTATTTTTTTTAAAGTTATAAAGTGTTAAAACATTATACAATAGAGTATAATATATAGTATAATTTTAATGAAAAAGTGACTCCCTAGTTTAAAACAAGTAGGCAATAAATTATTTTTTTAGTGTAGTTTTTGTCTCAATTTCTTTTTGTTTTGTTTGATCCTTTATGACTATATGAGAATTCATTGCGTATCTGTCTATTCAGATCGATTATTGTGTCTAAAATTTGGAGGATCACACATATTATGGCTGAATATCCCGCTGGTAGCTCAGGCACATTATGGAGTCTGGAAAACTATTTAAAAAATACCCAATCTGAACAGACAGATACAAACAGATTAAAATCTCAAACATTACAGATCAAACACATATACACACACACAATTGAAATATTAAACTACAGTCCAATTTATAATAATTTCAAAATCAAAAGTTACTTTATAATCACCATATAAAACATGCAATTGCCATTTAATAAAGATAAAATACTTGCAACAGACAACCTTAAAGTTTAAGAATGTTATCAATCAGGGAACTTAAAGATACAGACAAGTCTCAACACACTGTTAAGGAATCCATATTCACACTTGATATAAAATATAAATATCTTTCAAAATTATGCTCCATAAAAACTTGCTTGATCACATGTCATGCTTATATATATCAAGAATTAGCACAAATGGTTGATAGGATTTAACTTAATAATCAAGAATGTCATTACTTATTCCATCCAAAATAGGTCCATCCAAGAAATGTTTCTACAGATTAATATTAAGCTGAGGCATATTCAATCATTGGTAAACGCTAAGAGATGTCTTTGTTGCTCATCCAAAACTGCTAGGTTATCGTAGATAACTTACATGAGAACAAATAGATTGCATCATTGTAGTCATAAACAAAGTGTGAAATAAAAAAAGAATAATAATAAAAAACATGTTGGTAATATGGTAAATGTGGGTTGAAAAATCTAATTCAATCATGGGATTTCTCTTAATAATTGTAAATTGTTTTGAGTGTCTGCAGAATAGGCTGATATATCCCTTATAAAATGACGATGGTTTTAGCCTCCATATTGCAGATGCATCTGAAAACAAATTTTCTTTTCTTTTCTTTTCTTTTTTTTTTTTTCTTTATTGCTCATTTTCAATTTAAGTATATAATGAATGGAAGGTTAACAGAGCAAATGGAGATTTTACTATGATAAATAATCGTAAAGAAGTAAAGCAAAAAGGCTTTATATTTGTGATTAGAAAACAAAATACAAAGAAAATCATTTTAGCAGCAGGTCAAAGCAAACCGTACACATGTAAGAAATCATATATAAAATCAATGTCTTTGGGACGTTCTGTGTCTCCAGAGATGGTATTTCAGCTTCTTATTTACAATCCCTTCTTTTTATCATCATGCAACAACTAGTTTGGGTGATGACCTGCACTGGAAGGGTCCTCTTCCCCATGATTTAAGAAGGGGTATATTTACGTTTTCAAATCATAAAAAGGCTTGTTAACTCCTTTTGGAGCAGCATGCGTTGAACTGACATATAAATATTCACCTAAAGCTTGCATGCTTAACCCGTAGCATATTTTAGCATTGTAATCAAACATGTAACTACTGAATATAAGCTGTGACACAGAGAAATACAGTTCCCTGGACTTGTACTCCATGTCCTAAGACATCACATCCATCACAAAAGCCAACACTGCAATCATCTCCATGTCTGCACTTTAACTGATCATTATTTTGTTTGACAAAGTAAGAAGACAATTGAAACAGTCAGTGCCATTTGTAACAGATAAAGTCAACGAGGAATGTTAAGTTTTTAATTAAAGTATCCTATACTATAAGTAACCAGGTCATTTAACTATGAAAAGTCGTTGGGTAGGTAAAATATTCCATTGAAACTCCTGATAACTGGAAGAAGGAGAGCAAATTGACTGACTGTTACAAACACTAGTCAATTAGAAAAAAAAATCATACTAAGTTGCATTGGATGAAATAATTAATTGTACGACTATCAGAGGTCAGTCTCTCAGCCATGATTGAAATTAACTTCCGACTACACTTAATATGTCTTCTAGATCTCCAGTAAATATGCTTCATTTTGTTGTGTGTATGTGTGGAATTACCTGTCCGGTGTTTGTGTGTGTGTTCTTTAATCTCGTATCTCATTTGCATTAATTTTTTTATCCGTAGCAAAGGTGAATAAACAACACAAGTACTTAGAATTGAGCTTTAATTAATGACTGGGTTTTAATCAATAGATAAATCCCATGCTGTTGTTATGTTTTGAAGAGGCCTTTTATTCACATTGAAACAAACCAATATAGTAACAATTCAGTATCATCATGTCCTAATTTGTCAGAACTGCAATTGTCTCGAAAAAAACAAAACAAAACAAAACAAAAATTAGGTAGGTTTCTTTGTTATTATCGAATGACTCTTTACTAATTTTGTCTTGGCTTAACTATTAAAAAAAAAAAGAACATGTGATAGCAGTTCACATAGCATATTAATAAGTTTAACAAAGAGGGAATATATATTGAAAAGAGCTTCTTGCAAGGAGAACAAAGACATAAGATAGTCTTGGTTTAGGGTAGTAATTGATGGCACAAACCCAGTCACTGAAAGTTTACAGTTTCCAGTGAATGGTAATCTGCAGTGCCTTGTGATAGATCTGCCAGAAATGACAGTTCATGATGAAAATTTTATAGCTTCATCTCTTTATTTGCTCTGCATCAGCAACAGTTTCTGGAAGTCTTTTGTTAAGGGTCTCTGGCAAGAACAATGCTAGCACAGCTGCTACCAGTGCAAGCGTTCCAAAGATAACCAAAGGAAGTGCTTTTCCAAAGTCGTCTTCAATCAAAAGGTGCTGTAATATAAATAAATAATAAATAAATAAATAAATAAATAAATAAATAAATAAATAAATAAATAAATAAATAAATCTTTTTTTAAATGGAAGAATGTAGATGATATAAATGCATGCATCTACCTCTTCATATATCAAAAGATTAAGCACAGATTCAACCACAATTATTAATTTTCAGAAGGTTTAATCTGAACACTTATAAATCAGTTATGAAGAATAGTAGGTAAAAATCAATTATAATAAGATGCATTTTATGTATCCTCAAAAGAAAATTCTATTCACTGTTGAGGACACTCAACATATTAAGGAAGATGAGAACACACAATGTAAGTAACACAGAAAGAAATATCCCGAATAGCCTTAGAACAAATCAGACTCACATTGCCTCAGCTGGATAAGTGAACAACTAATCACCGACTATAGATGAATTTCTATAACGCTTATGATTGGTTCGTACATACAAGGAACGCCCAATTCTTTTGGAACATTTTAACTGATCATAAAGTGGGTGTTCAGAGTCTCGCAAATTATGCCAAGCTATGATATACAGGCCTCCGGGTACATTGTGCTGACGTATTCATGAGTTCTTTTTTTTTTTTTTTTAATTCTTTGAAAATTTAAATTTTACAAGATCAAAACTTTACAAAAAGTACATAAAATGTTATTGACAGTTGCATGATATAACAAAACACCTGGACAGAATGGTGATAAACAATCTGGACATTTTTCAATACAACGCAGAACTGCAGTTGGGAAATTTTCTGTGGTTGTATGATGCACATGTAATAATAAAAGATATGTAATAAATATCAAACAGATACCCAGATAATTTTAAATTAAAAAATGAATCAACAATAAAGATATTATATAGGTTGCTAAATAAATAACACATTACCCAGAGAAAGTCCTATGCTTAGATCCTTTTCACTTTGTGATAATATTGAAGGAATATAACCAATGCAAAAACCAGACAGTACTATCAGCAGACAGGAAAATAAACATATTTTTTGAAGGAGACAAGAAAAGAACCAAAAGAACACTATGACTTAACAATAACTTTTCTACTACGCCCAAATGCCATGCTCATAGCCAGTTTGAAGCTTGAGCCCCGAAATTCAAGTGTGTGAAAAGATCTTCTCATGAGCTAATATAAAAAGTGAAATTATGATATAGATCTACAATCAGCTGAGGATAAAAGGTAGCTAACAATCAGCATTGCGTTGTTTTAGTTAGCTAAATTATTTCCCTTTGCTGTCAGGTTGTTTATACAAAGAGATTAAAAAGAACAAAAAATCGCCCTTGATCGAATTAGTTGAAGTCTGCTTTGTGAAGAATTCTGAAAAGTTCAGCGTATGATGGAAATACTTAGTCTTACAATAATTCTTTTCACAATTATAACATGCTGGGCATGTTTCAAATGAAAACAACAAGACTGATTTTTGTCATCTTTAGACTATTTGCGGGCATGGCAAAGGAAAGCAATGGCTAGATGAAAAAAAAAATGACTCACTTCTGGTCCATTTACTATTGGAGAAATGGGGGGAGAAGTAACTCCAATCAAAACGCATGTAATTTGGTGAAGATTTAACTTACCACATTTGCAATGTAAGGTGAGATTATTCCACCGATACGCCCAACAAAGGAGCAGGCTCCAATGCCAGTATTTCTAATACTTGTAGGAATTAATTCTGCTGTATACAGCCACACAATCGCAAAGCAGCATGTAATGCCAAATTTCCCAACATTTGACAACATGACATTGATCCAGGCTGCCTCTAATGACAAAAGAGAGAACAATAATAATAACAAACATTTTTTATTGTAAAAAAACTAAATTGCATTTATATAAAGTAAAAAACTAAATTGCATTTATATCAGTCTAAAATAAAACAACCACAAAAGTAAAACAACAAAAACATCCCCGTTTTTGTAGTGCTGAGTTTTCAAAATAAATAAATAAATAAATAAATAAATAAATAAATAATGACTCTGTTAAATACGCATGATTGAAATGTTAGTCAATGTCTTGAACAAACGCAATTTGTCTCACTGAACCACTACTGTTTTCAAAGATTTTATGTCCCCAAATGAAACATATCAAAGTCATATTTCAAAAGTTTTGAGTAAATGTCAAGAAAGCTCAAAGGAAAGATAGAAAAAGAAACAAAACAGTGAAGGGTTAACATTCTTAAGGTTCTACTGACATCCAAACACTGGAGTAACTTGAACAGTATAATGACCTCACAAGAACGGGTTTTTTTTTTACTGAGATAAATCTCTTAAAGCCTATTAAGTTTGTACCTTTATTTTATACTTTGACAACCTTTCACTAAAAAAAAAAAAAAAAGCCATAAGTGCTGATATTTTATATACATAATATTTTGATCAAAGGGTGGAAAAATGACTTCTGTGCTGGAGAACATATTATGCAGATACTCATCCAACAATATCCTCTTGTACTCATTTATAACGTTAATGGCAGATACTTAACTGAGAGACTGTCGTGGTAAACTCTTTCTTGTTACGGATAAACGTTATATGCTGAGTGAAAATGCAGGTGAAAACTGTAGGGAAATATCCATAAAGTGTAAGGAGTACTATTAGCTGTTTCTAAATGAGACGAATTTAAATAATGACTAACTATTGTGACTGAAATAATAAATAACGATGAAGTCACGACAGTTATTCCTGCTTACACTTGATACATAGAAGTACCAAAACATAATCTCAGTAGATCAGAATGGTATCCACAGGCCTGTTTGATCTAGGAAGAGTGGATAGAACTCTAGTGGAAGGGGGTTTGCCTATACATTGTTTAAAACATAAACTGTAAACAGTCTACTGTTGTACATGGTATTATACAGTTGTTCCAGACTTAATGATTACATGGTAATATACACTTGTTCCAGACTTAATGATAACTACGACTATGTCATTTCATCATAGAACCAACAGGGGCCACAGGAATACTGCATGTTACTGGAAAAGGTCTTAACAAAGCAGTAAAGAGACATAATTAGTCTTAGTACAGGTATATGGGATGCATATGGAAATATTTCACCAAAGATTATAGTATACTTTTGTTGATTTTCCTTCGCAAGTTTCCTTTATTTTCTCTTCATTGTGTAAGATTCTACAAAACAAACCTGGGTCTGATTAAATTATTGTGCCATTCCCACTAATCATTGTCTAGCATTTCTGATTTGCCATCACACACACACACAGATACGCGCACACAGACACACAGAAACATACACACATACACACACATACATACACACAAGAATTGCCAAATCATCCATATATTTCATGTACCAAATATAAATGAAAAGACTATAGTCCACACTCTTAAAAGTATCTTGTATGCACATATACGTCTTTCCACTAAATACATTTAGATTATTATTCCACTATGTGGATTTAGACTGATTTTATGTCTATACATCAATAATTTCTGGGCTACAGTGAGTGCTTTTATTCTTGCTCTGCGTGATTGAAAAGCCTGTAACTGTCTTGTACTCACCGGCATTTGTAACAATTGGTATAATAATACCAAGGCAGGCCAGAGCACCCAAAAACATGTTTGAGCAGAAGAGAATCTTGCGACCAACTCTATCCAGGAGAAGCAAAGTTACAAAATAGCCTAAGCCCTCCATCACAGTGAGAATGAAGTAATTCAGATAGAGGTCGCCTTCCACGATAGCACCAACATTCAATGTAAGGCCATAATATGCTAGAGTGCAAACTAACCTGAAAAGTGGAAACAAAAGCAAGAGATGAAGAAATGAGAAGATGACGGAGGGATGGGGAGGTAATGAAGGTCCAAACTGGGGAATTTCATGACCTTCTAAGTAGTTTTTATTTGTGAAATCTGGTGGCAAAAATCCGACATGCCAGAAAGCATATGTGTTGCAAACACTTGTACTATTTTGACGATGAGAAAAAAATCATAAATATTCCAAATACAATATTATCCAACATATTATTTGAAAAGTATTTTGTGGATTTTGGTTTTATTTTCAAACCGCTTTTCATAAAATTTAGCATGGATCTTTTAAAATTGTAATATATAAGCGTCTGTCTCCATTTTGTCTGGCTTTTAAGCATATTCAAGAGATGGGCCAAATGATACGGTTTTCATATAAATATTTTTTTATAAAAAAGAAAGCTCACGCGTATTTAAAAAAAGGATATAGGACACTGAAGCAAAATAATTATTTAACAGAAACGTCTAGCTGCCAGTCAAAATGAGTCACATATTATCCCCAATTAAAGTTATTAAGCCAAATCATATTTCATACACTTTCACGTCATGAAAAATATCTCAAGTTAAAATCAGGAGAAAAAGGGCAAAAATGACCAGTGCATAAATCTATATTTATGTTTTCATCCTGCACACCCTGATCTCTTAAGCTACCCATACGAGCAATATTGTATTATTCAGAAATTAGTCAATTTCTGAAATATTAAAGCAGTATCGATATCCTACTACTCTCATTACATTCAGCCTCGATTTCTCTGTACATGTCCAACAAGTTATGATTCATTCTGATTAGCTGCCAGTCACATACATTTCCACACATGTATCATCTTACCAGTTAAATATAAGAATGAATATACGGATTAGTAGGGTTGGAGATTTTATGACCAGAAGAATGCTTTTAGTCAATCCAACGGATTTGACTGAAGTGTCTTTGGTTTCTGTGTCATCTGTTGATATGGGCAGCATTTTCTCAGGTAGTTCCACTTTGTTAATCTTTGCCATTTGCATGAAAACCTTCTTGGCTTCTTCATTTTTTCCTTTGTTTAATAACCACCTGGGTGACTCAGGCATCAACCTGAAAATGACAAACAATAACACGCTGCAGTCTTTTCAAAACTGATAATTAATTGTAACGGTTTTGACATACACATGTTTCATGTTTTGGAACAGAATTTTTTTGTTACATTCAATAATATATGGAGTGAGTAACAATACGATGCAATTTTCGCTACCAGATAAATGATGTCAAGGATGTAGAGGCAAAAAAATCAGTTGAGAAAAATTAACATCTAGAGTGCCTGTGCTGTAACAAATGCAGAAAAATTACTCTAAAGAGAATGGAAACAAGGATAGGGTGAAAAAAGAGCAGAAGAAGAAGGTGCAAAAAAGTGGATTTTACAATTATTGTTAGAGAGAACTGTAATATTTCACATTCTGTAAGCCTAACACACATACCACAAGAGTTAAATACATGTTCACGACTGGGCAATGAATTTCTTGAATAAATTTTATCATGGAATTAAGTAAACACACACAAACAAATGGCACATTATACACACACACACACACTCACACACACACACACACGACACACACATACATATATATATATATATACACACATCACACACACACACAAACAAAGGCATTAAAAACCAGTAGTAGAAAATTCAACAAAAGTGCTGGCAGTATCCAGAATGAGGAAGCAGTAATCTGTAAATGCATGGGTGCTAATCTAGTATGTGCTCACGTTTTAGTAGTTACAGGTCATATCTGTAACACTATATTACAATCACTATGGCCAATCTGAATTGCTAGTATATCTGTAACTGCTGCAATTGTTATTACTACAACAGCTACTTATCATTCTCTACGAGTACACTGTTTACTAATATTCTCTAAAAGATGAAGCACGTATTATATTATGAAATAAATATTTTAGATATTTTAGAACTAGTAAGAGCTCCCTGTCTGCTGAGAGTAAGACAACAGCTGCAGCCTGTCTAGTCCCACTGGAAGTACTGCCAGGAGTGGCTTGGCAAACCCAGTGTTTGTATCAGTTCCTGCCACACTTGTTGTAGACGCAGTAGTATGGTGGATTGATGGCTTTACTTCGTTGTTTCTCCTTGTTGCGGCTTCTTCTGGCCGTTAATTGAAAGATTCTCTGCAAGGTCTTCCTCCTCCTCCCCCCCCCCCCAACTGTGTTTCTCTACTCACTGGTATGTTCATTGAAACTGATATACGAACAATATGAAGATGTAACTGACTGGCATATATCTAAGAAAAAAAAAATGGCATAATTCAGAGTGTGAGGAAATGCAGACTCAAAAACTGTTTACCTACCACCAATAAAAAACAAACAGCACAATGGGGCAGGACATGGTCAGCTGTAGATGTCTCCAGTCTCTCAGTAGATAAGCCACCACTCCCAGCACGAACATTCCAGTCACCCAGCCAATCATAATCAACATACCAGCCCGTGCGCGCTTCTTCGGACCCACAAACTCCGTACCTGTAAGTACATTATGAAACTGATTCTGAGATATGGGTTTAACCTTTCAAATCTTGAATTATAACCACTGCTCCAAATTATGAGTTATTATAAGTTGATAGGAAGCATACAAATAGTTAGTGTAACTGCTATGACAAAATGAATCTAACTAATAAACAATATTTATTTCTTCATGATGAACGCATAAAGGGCTAAAGTTGTTGTTGTTGTAGTTTTTAATACCGTATTTATCGCTGCCTGATATATTCTCTTGTGAAAATGGTCAGATATGACATTTGTCAACTGAATTGCCCAACAGAAACTCCATAAGTTATTCACTGAGCCCACTATCCATATTGATAAAAAGTTTCTCAATGCTTATTATTAAGAACAGGAAATACTAATTGTTATCATTTATCATATAAAGCATATTGTGAACTGAAGTGTAAATGAACCCAACAAGGCAGCGATACTGAATAATAAGGGTCCTTCAATTTTTGAATGGTAATTAATAAAGAAAAGACAATCTGTGTCAACATAAAGATAAAAAAAAAAAAAAAATACTCAGTTATTTAACCACATTTCATGCCATCAGTGACTGAACTTTTCTAATAAAAAAATCTGACATCATGTGACATGCTACAATCATTTATCTAGTGTATTATATACCTACGTGATGACAAAATGAGCAACACGATCAAAATCTGATAATTTTAAAGGGAGAGAAACTTCTTAATAGTGAACAACTACTCATATCCTAGATAGAACAAAAGGCTTGGGAATTTAAGGCACATTGATGCAAATGGAAACTCTGACAGTAACCAGATAATGATGATAAACAAAATGCTGTGGCCTCACCAACTGGAAATTTTAAAGTTCTTGAGGAAATGTGTTTTCCAATGCCATGGGACAGTTTGCTCCCCATTGATGATGATTTATAATATTACTACACTGTACTCACTTACACAGGACAAATATTGAGAGGAAAATGCACATGGATGCAGCTGAAATGATAAACCTCATGACCAGTAGAGTTGAGACATGCTTCACAAACGTGAGACATATGGTGGAAACACAGACAATAAATACGCCAAGGAGTGTGACTCGCTTCCTGCCAAATCTGTCAAAAAAAAGTCACAGAATAAAGTTAGTTAGAATACACGGTTCTTTTCTATTTTCTTTGACAAGTACATATTTACAGCCAAATTGCAGTTTTGTAGTTTTTATTTTTACAAAAATGTATTTCGGTTATGAAAATATTAATGCTCTGTTTGAAAGATGCCTTTATACATATTACTACTACTGTTATGTGGGAGGCGGTGATCTGTCTGATACTTTCATGACAAAACAATAACAAGGAAACAAATACTCCCTCCCACTTTAAAAAAACACCCATAGAAAACAAAAACAAAACAAAACAAAAACAAGTAAACGATGATGAGCGTACTAAAGATTGTTTTCTCATAGCCCCATCAGTTTGGTGAAGCAGACCATAAAAACCAATTTTAAAAGATGATTTTGTTTGCTATTTCATGATGAAATGGTTACTGTAGCAGACAGAGTATATTATAGTCAGTAGGCCTACAGTCTTTCACTTACTTTTTTTCTCATATCTTCTAAATATAGGAGCCCTATCAGCTCTGAAACATGTCAAAATCTCTATACTTACAGGTCAGCCAATATACCCGCAATCACGGAGGATACCATGAAGCCAGCCATAGTCATCATGTTGGCATGGGTTGTGAAGATCTGCCTGTCACAGACCATGTCTAGCTGTGGTAAAGAGAAGGTAATGGACAGCATCGTGTGCGAATAAATTACTCGAATGATATTTAGAAATTAACTTACCACACCGTGATCTTCTTCTGTCACTTTACGTGTTTAAGGTTGTGCTCATGAGGCCTTCTTTTGTTACTTTAAGTATCGGGGTTTTGATAAACATCGATTACATCTATGGTTACGTATAATATGTATATATATATAGGCCTATAAATATTTGTGTTCATTATTTTTCTAAGCATAGCTCCCTCAATAGTTTGATAGTTTGTAATTGTCTTATTGAGATACATGTAAAAACTGTAATCCTCTAATCCTGAATATACTTTCATGTAATATTTTGTTGTCCACATTATGGAAAGGGTTAGAGAGAGACAGAGTTAATTTATATTAAAAAGTTACTGGTTAGAAGTGTCTGACAGATGAAGGACAATTTGAGCGTGAACGATTTAAAAAATCAGAAGGTTAGAATAAAGACAATGTAGTGTATTAATCATACTTTAAAAAAAAATATTTGACGTTGTCCTTCTGACCCTTAACGTGAATATCAGAACAGCATAAACACTGATAATTAAAGTGGAGAAAAGTGTTATAACTTGGAAGAGCGAGAACCTTTGACGATAAAATGTTCACATAAACACCAAAAACAAACAAGCAAAAAGAAAAAAAAAAAAAATACACACACAAGAAAAAAGAGACCCCCCCCCCCTCCCCTCCAACAAAACAAAACAAAACGAAACGATAAGGACATATAAACACACGATTTGGTCCCGCTAGAACAGTCTTGCAAGTCACTGTGTTAATCAAAGTGTTAATCATCCTAGTGTGACATTCTAAGCATTGATGACATTATTATGAACCGTGAAAAATGGAGGGAGCTGATTACGAGATCTTCAACGTCGAAAAGACAAAGTAGGCCGTTGGTCTAAAGTAAAAATTCCTCTGTCCTCTGTGAGCAAATTAAGTAAAGTTAATCAGCAATAACAGAAGATTAATCGAATTGAAAAATAGAAATCAATAATTTTTAATATACATATAGAACACATCCACAGGGAATGCTCCTTCTTATTGCATCTCAAAAGCAATGAATATACATGTCTCCCGCTGATGGCTTTCTGCGTTCATAACTTTACTTCCTTGTTCGTGATAGTACAAATTTACAGGAACACCCAAAATAATATGAAAGATATGCAAACAAGAAATATTAAGATGACAACGATATTGGCATTTGAAAGCCATAAAATGAAATGGCCATTGAACTCACATCTGTAACAAGTGTTGACTCATATATGTCCTGACTGTATACCCATTTCTTGCATTTCTCAGTAACTCTGTCGCTTCCATACGTGGCATTAGACGTATTCCAGTTTACCATGAGAGTGGAAAACACCTGGCATTCTGAAAAGCGATATTTCTTTGAGTCATAGGGAATACTCTCATTTAGCAGCTGGGCATGTTGCTCGTTCTGAACATGATAGGTATCATTGTCCATTCCTGGAATGGCACATCTGGAATTAGAAACAGTAAGATGTACATTGATTTACAATCATCGGATTTTGTTTTAGATCGGTAGTAAATGAATTCTCATAGCTTGAAGTGTCCGATCTACTAAAAAATTTCATCACTATAATCTAATACTCTCCAAAATATATCGTTGTGAAACAGTAACATAGTTATACAAGGATACTTGACGTACATTACCATTGGTATAAATTGCATCTTTTGAAAATGCACCATCTGGACCGTGGCTTGATCACAGTTAGCTGATACTAGCACCACTGTTGCTGTCACTAAAAACGCTCATACATATTTCACAAAGCATTTTCTGAAAGAATTTTGTTATTCGAAATCATAGTCAGACCTGTCAAACTTTGGTCGCCTCTTAATACCTTTTTACCATCCTCCCCCCAATCCCATCGAATAGACTAAACAAGCGGTTCTTACATGATTTTCTTTTATAACTGGCTCCGAGGGATCGTGATGAAAGCCATACAATCATTGACAGCAATGTGTAAACATTTGAAAATCAACGGGACAGAGCTGTGCATGGTTCACGGAAATCAGCATTTATAATCACAATCAATCAATCAATCAATCAATGATACATCAACAGTCCATTAATTCATTCAATCACTTCAATCCACCTAGCTAGCTTGCTCACTAGCTACCTACCTACTTATCTATCTATCTATCTATCTATCTATCTATCTATCTATCTATCTATCTATCTATCTATCTATC
>JBCAUA010000241.1:0-28046 GCA_038406235.1 Peronia verruculata | reverse complement strand
AGATAGATAGATAGATAGATAGATAGATAGATAGATAGATAGATAGATAGATAGATAGATAGAGATAGACACACAGACAGACAAATAGATAGACAGACAGACAGACAGACAGGTAGATAGATAGACAGACAGACAGAAAGATGACAAATTGACACACAGACAGACTGCCATGTAAGAAACTCTTACTATTAGATGAACTCTCTCAGAGACAAAAGATCAAGCCAACACATCAGAGTTTTTCAAGCAAAAATAAAAATAAAAAAAAAAAGAATGGTTTAATTACTATATAGCAGTTACACAGACTCATAAAACATTCAGTAATTATCATAATAATATGTACTTTATTATAATAACAATTATGTTACTGCACTTACATATGTATGTATGTATGTATGTATAATTTATATGGAAGGCATATAGGTTCAAATGTCACAGACCGTGCTATAGTTGGAGAAGAATAAGGCAAAGAAACAAACTGACAGACGGACAGATAGACAAACTAAGCTCAGAGGTACAGTCAGAATAGAAAGTGTATTGTATGATACACACGCTATAGACAATAGAGAATAATATACATATATAAATATATCATAGAAATGGTTTATGGTCAAGATCCTCCTAAGTCCAGAATTTGCGATTTTGATCACAGCATCTTTTACTGTTTAAGACTGGCTGAATAGTTAGTACTAATTCAGTATCTTTGCTGATTATAAGTTTGAGTGGTGTAACAAGACAGCCGCCTGCAGGTGGCTGAACGGGATAAACGGAGCTTAACTGTAAAATGACTGAGGCAAAATCTTCATTACCTGTGAAAATAAATAAATAAATAAATAGAACAATAACTTTTTGTGTCATTAAAAAATAGTTGCCTTCCAAAATGTTTGATTATTGAATAACAGTACTGGGTAGAATTTTTTTCCCTGAAAAAAAAAAAAAAAAAACCATTCGCAAAAAACTTCTTATTTTCAAAAGAAGGGTTGAAAGGTTCATTTAGCTGTGTAATAATTTTTGACCCAGAGTCGGCACATTTTATGGATCAAAATGTTCAAAGAATTCTTTGATGACAAACTTTTTTTTTTATTGGATACAGGTATAGAGTAATATGTATCACTTAAAATGGTTTAGTCAAGCTTTTTCTGTTAAGAAAAAATCAAGAACCCAATCCAGACTTTTGTCTGCAGTGTCTGAATAATACATATATATATCCATGTGCATATATATGTATAACATACGAAGTATATTTTTATGCAAAAGGTTTGATCCTATCAGCAATTAAGTTTGGCCATGAAACTGAATAACTTTCATTAAAGAGCTGCCTGTCACAGACTTTGGTGCATTTCCTGGACTTAGGAGGGTTAACATTCAACAATCAGAAACATCTATAGAAACCATTTTTGGTACATTAGACAAAGAAAATAGTAAGAAATGTCAAATACGACCATGATCTTACAGCACCAGAGGAAGAGAAAGTTATCACTTTCTTTAAGGAGAAGATGACAGTGATGCATTTCAACCTTTCCTTCACAAAACTAAACAACGAAAGATTCTATAACTTAACTGTCAATTTAGAATCAGTCAGCGCCAACAGATATCCAAAACCACTAAAAACTAACATGCCTATTTGATGACGGTTATATATACTACATTTGACTCACAGCCAGTCAAAATGAGACGTATGTGGATTTTTTACCATATGGGGCTTTAGTCATCATGTGGAAGCTTATTTCATACCTTCTGAGATGGTGAAAAAAGTTTTGAGCTAGCTTTATTCTAGCCAGAGATATTGCAGTTTAAAGAGACAGGGAGGTAGCCCCAGCAAAGACCTGAGATCTGACAAAATTGAGTTGAAATGAACGGTCAAACACATAAATCTACATACCCACCTCACTAAAACCAGATTTCAATGCAGAAATATGTAAAAATCGAGGGTGAGATTGATATTGTCTTGTTCAGAAAAGAATGAACTTTCAATTTCTGAAAAAAATCGATGTCTGATCCCGCTCATCACATTCAAAGCCCGAGTTCTTCGTTCTAGCTCAGCGACTTAAGGTTCATCTTGACTGGCCGTGAGACATTTAACTTCTAGGCACACAGCGTCTTCAAATCATGGAGTTCAGATTCTTCGGATGTCAACAATGTCTAAACAAATCTGCTAATTTCTAAACATTTGCCGTAACCAATTTTAGTTCCTTAACCCTCTATACTAGCAAACTGTCTGCAATCAATGCATATCATAAAATCTGCCACATAAAACAAATGAACAGACATAAGTTTCAATATTTTTAATATAATAATAGTATCTCCTAATGGAGGAAGTTCAACCCCCCCCCCCTCCCCCCCAATTTTTGGACATACAAACACTTGTAAAACAAACTATTTTTGGGTGAAAAGCATCACAGAAATGATGAATTATGACAAATGACATGATGTCAATGACAGTATAAATTCAGCTCATTGAGCTCTAGTTTTAAGCAAATCATTAGAAACCCTGGCAAAAACAGCCTATAACTGTAACACTAGTCCAAAAGAAATGAACCCAGTACATATCCAGACTATTTGATCCAGACTGGCCAAAACCAACATGCATCAACTAAGTTCTCTCTTTCAACTAAAATAACAAAAAGGGATCTTCTAAATCTCATACACACAAGATGGGACTGGTCTGTCTTTTAAGTCCTGGTAAAATTTCCTGCACATTTAATGACCTAAACATTCTGGTACTTACAAAGAGAATGTATTCATGACTTTTTTATGACTTAAATTTTCATGAAAGAAGTCCAAAATGTTACCATTTTTAGGCCTGGCACATTTTTACATATGTGTTTGAGATCTTTATCCTTTGTTTGGTACTACCCAAAGTGAGATATCTCTGCTATTATTGCACAGAACTTGCTTCAAATCAAGAAAATAAATATTCCACAAAATTCCTACATTTGCAGTTACATTGAACAAAACTTTGTCATTCAATCTATGAATTCGACATCAAGAGAATAAGTTGATAAATCAATGCATTCTTGAGTCATTAATTTTGATTTTGTAATTGTGTCAATTGGGTCAGACACAGTATAATCAAACTGTCTGTCTGTGTGGCAGAAATGACTTGTAAATTTCTAACAAAGGCCGTGCAGCCAGGTGAAATGAATTAGATGCCAAGGACTTTTCTTGAGAACACCTTGATCAATGGAACACAGAAAAAGGAAAATTTAAAGGTGAATATCTTGGCAAAGGGTGTAATTCTACTGATTTCTAACTAAGGGAGAATACATCTCTTTTTCTTTTCCGCTGGCTCCTATAACTCTGCGCCAGTCATCTAGTGGTTGGGTCAAGCCTGACATGTTGTCCATCAGAAGCACATAAGTAGAACACAAGATTTCCGAAAAACCTGATGGGATTTCCCACCAGAAGTAGGTCAGGCGTTTTCCTCTGTAATTAAATTCCTAACACTACTCACTACTATTTTTATTTGAAGAATCTACATTCAGTAAGCTTTTTACATTTATTAAGCCTGTGGCTCATACTGAAGGGTTTTAATCATAAAATTTCTACCCACTGTGACAAGGCTGAGCCAACAAGTGAGGCAAACTTGCAGCCGAGGCAAGGGCAAGGTCATGGGGCGATGGGATTTCCTGAGACATTTGTGAGCCCTATTAACACATACTTATTTCCTGAGTTGACCTAGGTTAACTTAAAGTGAGCACCTGACTGCAGATAGTGAATGGTATTGTCAGACTGATAAAAATTTGAGCATCTAACAGGCAGCCATCTTGCAATTTTCCCAAGATGCTTAAAACATATGTGACAGTCTCTTTTGAGTCTGTTGAGCAATAATAGATTGTAAAGCACATAGAGCGTCTACTGTATGGGGACACGTGCTAAACAAGTGTTTTCTAAAGCTGTTTTATATGAAAAACTTTGGCATCCAATTAATTTCACCCAGTGGCACAACAAATAATATCAGTGGAAGAGAAAACCAGTATGTACATACCTACAGAAGCAAAAGCCGGTTTAAAGCTGGGAAACTACAGCAACAAATAAGAAAAAAAAAACACATCATGAACTCAATGATAAACAAGGAAATCACAGAATTCAAAGCACAACAGAGGGAACTTGCCTGCAAACATAATCTGCAGAGTATAAAGAGATTGGTAAGGGATACAAGTGAAATAATAATAATTGATGAAAACAGATTCAAAATGTGAAATTTAAATACATAACATAAAGAAAGCACAAAATAAATTTAAAAAAAAAAAGAAAACGGCAATTAAAAAAACTATGATGACAAACCACAAAACAAACAAATGTAAAAAAGGGATTACAATTAAATAATTTTGCTAAAAATCATAATTGCAACACAGCAAACTCATGCAAAATAAAGTCCAGCTCTGCACGCATACAATTCTAGAAAACATACTGCAACACTGTTTCATAATGATGATTATACTATTTATACAACTGTTTTGTATCATGCGTTCTAATTTATGTCTCAGCTCTACAAAAAACTTCACTCACCCACACCCTCTTTCATTCAATCTTTGGATGGACGAGAGTATCAATATGACCACTCCCTAATGCTGTGTTCATACTTGGATGAACTTGGAGATGAACATTTTCTTTTTAAACTGACTGGAGGTAAGACTCGACAAAAGATTCAGATGGAACATTCTCATCAGTATTGGTGTTTTTTTCAATCTCATTTTTAAAGATGAAATCAAATGCTGACAATACATACACGAGTCAAAATGGGTATTATAGCCTATCTGCTAAGCTGAAAAAATACAGTGTAATTTTCACACAAGATTGAAAACAAATATTCCAAACAAATTTCAAGCTGGTGTGCTATGATGTATCGATAAACTAAAACAAAATTAACTTGAAAAAAAAACAACTAATAAACAAACAAAAAAGCAGATTTTGCAAAGAAGTAAATCTAGTATCTATAAGTTTCCAAATCTCTATTAGCCTTCCACTGGATTTTTGTTCCTGCTTTTATTTGTCTTGCGCCCAGGGCAAATGAGTCGCAAGTTGCGCCAGGTGAGTTCAAGTCACAGCCATTTTTTTACCGTTTTTTACTATTTTCCGACTATCATACCAAAATTTTTCTTTTTTTTTTTTTTTCAGATTAAAAAAGGTTAAATTGATGTTTTGTGCAAAAAAAATAATTAGTATCTTACTTGGAGAGTTGTTAAAAACAACCAAAAACTGCCTTATATCTTCATTGCCCGGGGGTGACTTCCGACTCATTTGCCCTGGTCGCAAGACATCTATTTTTATTTTAGAAAAAGCAGAGCAAAACAAAAAAAAAAACAAAACAAACAAACAAATTTATTTTATTTTAACAAAATGTAAGACTTCATAATGTAGTAAAATATGGCACGAATTGAAAATTGGTTCAGTTTACAGTTTCGTATGTAGATTCATTATGTATAAGATTTGTGCTTTCCAAGTGATAAGTTCCTGTTGATTACCTCTCTCTCTATTGTCATACTGGAGTATAATCTGATCATATCCTCGTGGCCCTGGCTGGAAGGGAAACAGATTGTGTTAGTACTTGAAACACTTGATACACAAGTACAGATTTAGTTGTACTAAAATAGTATATTATAAAGCGTAATCTTGATTTTAACTTACGATGGCTATTCAAAACAACAATATAGCGTATAGCTGTATAAATATCATACGACACTGTACGATTGATCAATACTGCTGAATATAACACATACACCAGATCTATCTAAGTTATGATGGGTATTGTTGATACGTATATAAATTATCATGATTGAATTGTAACCTTCTATGAAAGGCAGGTTGATGACTTGATTTCTTTATCCTACACTTTCATGTCTCAGGTAAATTCGCACAACAACAAATGATGTGAATTGAATTAATTCCCATGATGAAAAAACATTTTTTTTTTTTAAACTGAACTGTTGACAATATTGAGCTAGTCAGCCATATAACTTTCTTTTGCTGTTTTGCTAGGCACATAAGCAACACTGGTAAAAAAAAAAAAAGGTTAAAAAAAAAAAATTCTGCAGGTTTACTCCACATATGCTCCCTGAAAAAAAATCCTTGAAAATTTATAATATAAAAAAAATGTTTTTTCTTATCATAACTATCTATTGTTCACAAATATTTGCTGTACATATTTCAAATAAAAAGAGCCAAACTTATTTTTTCCTTCTTTACATTAGTTCATTTCAAAGTTGTTCATATGTTAAGGGCCCTACAGAAGGAAATAATTTGATTTATTTGAAAAAAAAAAAAAAAAAATGCTTATTTCAGTCTTAGTCCTTGGCAGTGAGAGATGTATTTGCTCTTGATTTCATATCTAAAAGATGAGTGACAAAAGTTAATGTATATAGAACTATGAATGTTTATCAACAATCAATAAAAGATATGATGGTTTTATGCAAACTGTGGTACTTCCATTGTATTATGTTACAGATGTATGATTTAAAGTGATAAACGTGATTTCAATACATTAAGTGTATGTACTGTAATAGTGAATATCTAGTCTATACTTAGTCCGTACTGTTGCCACTATTTGTCCTAATGGTAATGAAATCTCTATGGTAACAACATGTTATTATATATACTTTGTCTTGTCTTTTAACTCTTTCACTGTCAAAGCTCTCACATATTCAAATCATTGTCATTCTTTCATTACAATTGGTGTAAGGTGACCCTAGCCAGCCTCATGTCAAAGGTCAAATGTTATTGCCACTAATGAGATTTGGTACTTAGGGTGGGCATAGTTTCAAAATGCTAACTGGAAGGCTTCAAATTAACTTTACAATGTTTATCATTATTTTACTGGCAGTGAAAAGGTTACCACTAGGATGATCGTGTAGCAGATGTATTTCAAGGGAACTGTGTACTGAACCTGAGCATTCATCAAAGTAATAAGAGATGCTAAAAATGCTAGAGTCAAACAAATACAAAGGGAACCCAATGCACAAAAATGCCCTCAAATGGCATCCCGATTATAGCACAACAATCTAAAAGCAGCTGAAAAGGACAAATGCCAAATGAGCTAAATAACTAACTCAGATGTGACTATGATGGCAGTGCTATGAATTTTGTAACCCTCTATTGGAACAGATTATAACTATCTCTACAATGAAATGCCCAAACACTGAATGAAGAGATGAGAGAATATTTGGAAAGAAGGTCAACAAGAACTGATAGATAATAATCCTTGTGAGAAAACATTGTAATATCTAAGAACTAGAAAATGATTCCTCCTATAAGGCTGGCAAAACAATTTATCTAGGCCAGAGCAGAAACAGCTATCAAGACTGACAAAACATAAAAAAGGCTCATCAATTTACAACTGCAAAGATCATGTTATATGGGTTTGAAATCAGGCTGTAAAAATGAGTGAAGGTATATCTAGCTACATTATGAATTCTTTAAACCAGAGAGCCGATGAAAAGCTGGTCAAGAAAAGGCTTGTGGTACAAAATGAGAGGTTTTGGGATGGTCAAAAGAGAATGACCATTGTAACATGTTAACAATGGACTCTTTCAGACATGGCCAGGTGTTTGGCCAAATAGAAGTTGAAATTGTGAACCAATGGTGCCAAATATTAGGCCATTTCAATTACATGCATACAATTTACTCCCATCTTTCTTCTTGCCTTTTTCAATTATAAAAACAGAATCCACGAAAATGATCCAAAATATATTAAACACTTCGCTGCAGTCAGTATGCCATCCAGTACCTGTTCTTCTCTTTTTGATCCAATGTTACGACCATTCACAGACTTTCCCATCTATATATAGCATCTTTTAAAAGCTCATGTAAGCTGATGACTGGCACATGAGATAACTATGAGAACCCCAATCAGGCATATAATCTGCTTCTATGTGCAATAATTAGTAATAATGAATGACATTCTACGCTTTCTAATTGCTTGTGGAAAAACAAACAATGGTGTGCTAGGTGGCTCACGCACAGTGGGCGGGACTGAATGTGGGTGGGAGCTGGCAGTGGATGGAGAGAGGGAAACTGAATGTGTCACTGGGGTTATGCAGTAATGTGGATCATATGTCATAATGCAGTGTGTTCCTCTATAGAAGTAAAGAAATGAGTGCCTCATTTCACCCTGACAATTCACAATGTCAACTGTAGAAAGAGTTCAAGACCAGTTTAAGAAACAAATCAACACTGGTACACAAGTGAAGCAAAACTCTTAGAATGACAAATGGGGAGCCTGGTTACTTCCCTCTACCAGCCACACATGCTGTTGAGCAGGCCTTGGAAAGGAAAAAAAACAACAACAAAACAACACTTTATTCTTATTTGAAATGTCAATCACATAAAATTTTGAAAAACTTTGTTATGATGAAAAAAGAACAAAAAAGTCATCTCATGAATTGTTCACAAATTTTGTTGGTGCACATATAAAAAAAAAAAAGGACATAAGTCATTTTTTTTTTTCCATCTCTGCCTATTTGCTCAACGGCAAGACTTGTATGAGGCAATGAAAAGTGATCAGGCCAGTGGAAAATAATCCCAAATCCAGTCAGTTTGAAGTGAAACAGCAGAGATAGATATTGCATATATGATGAACATACGGCAGGATCAGCTATAGGAAAAAACACAATGTCAACAAACAGTAACTGGCTGTGAATGCCCTGATCAAATGAATAAGTTTGGTCATAACACAGAATGAGTCCCGTTTTTGAAGTTCAAACATAAGTGCATGAGATGATATTTTGTGCAAGTTATATGACCTGATATTTTAAAAAGCTCGCATGATGTCTAACGGTAACAAACTGTTAGAGCTTCCTAGGTTTTGCAAAGTGTTTTCATTTTAAACAAAATAGTTGTTTTTCTCACAGTCGGAAGGCTGGATTTAACTTATTTTACAGTCAAACCTGGTAGATAATTTCATGGAATAATGTCTACTGATTTTTCATTATAAACCTATCAATCAATGTAAGACCTTCCAGCAAAGGGCGGATACAAAATATAATGGATGGTGAATATGACATTGTTTAGGCAGAGATTCTCATCAAATGCTTTACTGGGGACTCGCCATGACTCACATAAAATAAATGATTATCCCTGAAACGTGTTGCATGGCTCAGTGAAGACAGTCATTTATCAAAGGGGCCTTTTGTTGAGAATATCTTATTTTACTGACCATGGAGTCACAGAAATTAACTTTGACAATAAAAACTCAACACCAAAAAAAAAAAACAAACAAACAAACAAAGCTTGGCTTTAAATGTGAACTATTTGGTGAGGAGAATTTTGGGGGGAGAAATTTGGAATTTGGAAATTTTCCCCAGGCAGTGCCATCTCTGCCCAATCTCTATCCAATTTTTTAACAGAAAAGTAGTCTTTAATGTGCGAAACGTACACACAGGACTTGTGAAATATATTCAACTGTGACCAAGATGGCTAGATGTCAAGTTTCCCTACCCAAAAACCTTGAATGCCACTGAGTCACTGTAAAAAATGCAGGTTCAAATCTTCAAACTTTTTCCATCCCTGGCAGGATTCCAGTTTCAACTCATGATGGAAGTTTTTCAGACGAGCAGATGCTTAACCTCTTGGCCAGTGATTCCTTCTGACTCATTTTACTCAACCATGCAACAAATATATACAATGTGGAGATTTTATCTGACAGGTTTCACATAGACAATGGTGGTATAATATTGGTTCCAATGAAAACTGGAGCGACATAAACTTTTTATAATTTCACCAGCGCACAGACTTTTTCTTAACCTTTGAATGAAAAAGCAAACAAAATCTACGAGGCAGACACACTCACAAACTGGCAATCTGTACAGCTTTGGGAAGACACCATTTGTATTGAAGGTTGACAAGAATGAAGAAAGAGAAATGATTCCCGAAAGATGATGCAAATAAGATGGACAGAATAGACAGAGAAGAGAAAGGGGAGTATAAAACAACTGACAAAAAAGTGGTCATGTGATAAGACTAGGATATCCAATGATGGGTCCCTGACATTTACTCCAGCCAGGTCTAAATCATGAAGACAGATGACAGCACAGTCATTAATGTCAAGTGTCATAATACTGCCTTGAAAACTAAGACCCATGGCCATTCTAAAGCAGCTCTTAAGCTTAAGTAAAAGCTTTTGATCTATTCTTTCTTGTCCAATCCCGTTCTATCATGGAGTTTGAAATTAAAGACTATTGGGACATCACAGGAGATATCACAATCAAATCAGCCTTCTCCAATTCATTCCAGCCATCAGACATCCGTGGAGTGTGAGATTTGTCCATTCGCTGATGTTGCTCTCCCAATTTTTTTTCCCTGTCTTCCTCTCGTTCTGTGTCCCTGCATTTTCTAATCCTCACCACTGGATATATCCAAATGGCCGACAACCAGGTTTCAACAAATTTAAGCTTAAAAATACGACATTTCAACTGTTTATGAGTCGACTGCCATCTGTGTTCATGTTTAGTCTATCATCATGATTATCTATTGCTTACAAAATACAAAAATCTCAGACAACATGCCAACCACTAATGGTCTCTGTTCTTATCTTCAGATTCCACCACTTCCTTTCCCTGCCCCTCAGTATGGCTGTGCATTGTTCAAGTAATTACATTCCTCCTAAGAACACCTCTGCTGAAAACGAGGACTCCAGTAATAAACCAATACTCATCTGCCTGGGTCCCTGAATACCACAAACATTGTACAATATCACTAATATACTATTTGGTATCTTCTGGTGCAGTGGGGATGGCTAGTAGGGGTGGGCTCTAGATCCATTGTATATGTGACATCAAAACCCTAAACTTTGCCATAAGGTATGCAGCCCTAAAAATGGCTGATGCGGAAGCAAACAAGCACATCGCATTGCAATGGAATTTATTTTAGATCCATCTCATGCGACATGACATCACAAACCCATAAGTCTGCCATGAGGTCAAGCAAACTCAAAATGGCCCACCCACAAGTGAACAAATGCAGAGCAAATATATCTACTGAATCTGTTGTCATAAGGGATCAGTGGTGACAAAATATGTTATAGGGGTCACCATGGGATTATCATGCGTTCCCTAAGGATGGGGTTTCCCTAAATCAAAATCACATGTCACTACTGCCCCGTTCAATTTGGTGCCACATGCTACAAACCCTTGGCTAAGACTCAATAAGGGTATTCAGCTAGGTTTCAAGGCCCATGTTTGAAAGATGTTCAGCGTACATTGACACAAAGTCCTCAACATGACTAATGCCACACCATGTTCTAGATGTTCATGAACATCTGTATTGCAAATTAATGCCTAGGCATTCTACTCAGCCATTTAATATCTCCAATGACAGCGAGCTGGGCAGGTCAAGGAGTGGTGGAACAGTACAAACAAACATGCAAAATAATATGCACATAGATGTAAATATTATCAGAAATATTATCAGAGATCCACTACATCAGTCCCTAGCTCCAGGATCACCTATTTCTCTTCCTGTTGTATCAAAGTTTGTTTGTCACAAGTGAGAAGACATTTTAAAACTATTTTTGACAGTGGAAAGACCAGAGTTTCACACTGCTGTTAATATCAATCTCTTTTCTGGAAATAATTAAACAATTTTTCATTTTCTTAGGTTTCCACCAGAATGCATGAAGTAATTGTATGTATAGCTACGTCAGGTTAAGTGTGTCATCTGTCAAATAGACGTGTGTGTACTGAGTACAAAGTGTGTGGATGTGTAGGCAGATACTTTCCGATGTTTATAACTCAATCACCGTGGATGCCATATTCCATTAAGAACAGCTGAAGTTTATCTTTTCTTATCCACTCCTCTGCTATGGCGGTCTTAAATTGAAATACCTATAAGTAAGTCTGGAAAGGCAACAAAGTAGGTCATCGAGGTCAAGATAAAAGTAAGTCATGAAGGTAAAGTTAAAGTAAGTCATATGGTCAAATTAAAGTAGGTCATAAAGGTCAACACAAAAAAAGGACCATGACAGTCACCAGAAAGTAGGTCATGACTGGAGCAAAGGGACTGACCTAGTGGACACCATGTTATTACTAAATTAAGTTATGAACACTAGATGGACAATGTTAGATCTATGCGCTGGACATCTTCATCTTCTCCAGGATGGGAATGACCATGTCAAATCTGGGTCGCTTGCCCGGCTCAGGGTTCATGCAGATCTTGATCAGCCGTGAAATGTGATTGGAGATTCCCGGAGGGATGGAAATACGTAGGTTTTCCAAGGCCACCTACAGATAGGATATGATAAGATAAGGTAACTTATTTTCCACAACAGTAGAACTTTTTGGTTCAATTAAGAACTAGCTGACTTGAATAATGACAGTAATTCACACTGCAGACCTATCACAGTAAATTCAAATTATAAATAGATTGTTCAACACTCACATGGAGTCAGTTGATAATTTTATATCCTTTATATCTTACCCTCAATATATAAATATTACTTCATTAAAATCGGGTTTTTATGAGGCAGACATAGATTTATACATTCGACCATTCATTTAAAATCGATTTTCTTAGAATTTCAGTCATTGCTGGGGGGTTCCCCTGTAATATCTCTGGCTAGAATGAAGCTAGCTCAAAACTTTTTTTACCACCTGAAAGGTATAAAATAAGCTTTCACATGATATCACAAACCCACTATAGTGAAAAATAAGCATATGTCTCATTTTGACTAGCTGTGAGACAAAGCTTCTCTGTACTTAACTGTACAATAATAGATTGTAAAGCACTTAGAGCCTGTAATTACGGGATAAGCAATATATAAATACTCTCTATTATTACTTTACACGCTGTTTCAACACAAGTTTCACTGCAAGTTTTAATCAGATTTGCCCTCCTAACATTTCCAGGACAGGTACAGCTCTTACCTTCATGCCAATTTCCATTGGTTCCAGCTCGGCAAAGGGCACCTCCCTAGTCTCCAGCTCCCACAGCAAGATGGCAAAACTCCACATGTCAGCAGCTCTCACGTTGATGTCCTCAGGTGCCTTCTGCAAGGCTGTAACCACACAATTGAAAATTTTCAATATCGGTTGCTCCATCACTGTCATAAAATCAGAATATGAGATGCGACACGATGAAATCAGGCGCTCGTCAAACTGAGCCAACCGGAGAAATCATGTTTTTTTCAACGGCGAATGAATTTTTAACATATTTTTTCTTTTTTTACTAAACCCTTCTACATCAATCTAAAAATGCGTTTCAGAGTTCAACTGACTGAAATAGAGCGAGTAAAGGCCCAAAAATTGTAATTTAGTGGCAAAGCCTAACAAACGTAAAGAAGGATTTACAAAAGTGATCGGCCATTTTCTCACTAAATTCAGCTACAGCAACCGGTCACCCCCATCGTCATTAATTGCCAATATCTTGACTTCTACTTAAGGTAGACCGATACTTTTTTCCATACACTGAAAGGGAAATAAATAATCTTTACAGCGACACCAATAAATCCATATGCTCAAAATTTGACGAAATCGAGTCGCGTCTCATATATTTTGTCTGACCATGCAAACAGCTGGAAATTCCCCACCCAATTTTAGTAAGGGGTACAAACACTCCAAACTATTCACTACCGCTGACAGAGAAAATCATATAAAAAATGCACAGGACCGATGATAATTATTCTTGGTTCTCAGGGTGGAGCGGTAACCAGGGTTCCCAATTCACGTACAGTTGTGCATTTTCATGTACAAAAATCACAAAAACATGCACAGAATTTTTCATAAGTACATTTCGAGCACGTACATTATTTTCGGAACCGCAGTTTGTTATTTTCGCTCGCGTGAATGATTGATGTCAAACAGAGACCAAGTGTAAGTTTATTGACGCGGGCGTTCCCCAATGAAAACAAACAACAAACCTATGGATTTTAACATTACATAAGTTTGCACATTTCACGTGGCAAAGACATTTTATTTTCATCACCCTCAAAAGTTCTAGAATCACCCCCAAAAATTTGGAGCTGGGGATACTGGTCACCCTCATTATTTTCAGTCACGGGGATCCCTGGGTAACATCAATGAGAGCTCTTTTTTAGCAGAGAGGTACAAACACTCCAGCTGGGATTTCCAGGTTTTTGCTTAGTCGAACATGAACTACTCCTTGTTAATTTCATTTCTTTCCGCTGATGCTTTTTGTTTTCGTCACAAGTATTAAGTAGATATGGCACGTGGGCAAGACAGTGAAAGAATGATTACATAGATGCGTGAAAATTTATCAGTCATGATATCTTATAATGCAGCAGCCTCGGAGTTTCCTGCAGACTGAACTTGTATCAGTCATACTCTGAATAGATTGCTGAAACTTCTGCTGGTACCTGCAAACATTGTCGTAATGTCAAAATTTTCACACCTCTCCACCACTACATACAAAGAACAATATAACCTCGATTAAAACAAAGCAATACATGATAAAAAGTAACTTTAGACTAATATAAACTGAAACATTTATAAAAATGTGAATATGTGAATCGGACAAGTCATGACTAATAAGCTGACTCTCATTCCATCGTGAGATGGGGTAAAATAACTAGAGCATGAACATGACTGTCTCCATTAAGTTCAATCTCTAATCGTACCTTCTGGAGCACACCACGCAGGGGAGAACAGCTTGCCCTTCTCGTGGAAAGAGAACTTGTAGTCTGCCATGTTGATTTTGGCTGTCAAGTCTTCATCAATCTGTGAGAAAAAAATCAGCAGGTTAGACCATGAGTTTGCTTTCAGGGCATCTACGGGAACAAAATGAACATAACCTCACTAAAAATACTCCTTGTTCTTGACAAAATCTACGATACCATTGTGTATGTTCTTAATAAAAAAAATCATAAAAATCATATCTCAATCTAGAGCAATAGAAGATGTCGACAAATTTAAAAAAAAAAAAAAAAATGGATAGAAAACTTATAACATGACAGTAAAAAGTGAATTTAATCTCTACTACGATAGTGAAAGACCACAAAATATGCTTACAAACTTATATCAACTAAAATAACAATCAATGCAAATCATGTTCTTTCTCTGCATTTTAATAGCTCATTTTTTTTTTCTAGAAATGATGAACTTTGGCATTTCAGAATCATATGCAGTTTAAAACAAAATTTAATACTACCTTATATAAAAAATTTAAAAACTAATAAACTATGTAAGTTTCGTAAAATATAAAGGCAAAAAAGAAAAAAAAAAAAGAAACTATCTGGCAAATGGAACAAACAAAAAACAATGTCCTAAAATTACTTGTGAAAGTCCTTTTGAAGATGACTTTAAATTACTAATATTGGAACCCAACATATATGAGGAGAATTTATGTTCAAAAATGACTTTTATTTTATAAGAAATTCTTCACATCACTGCTGACCCATTTAAATGTTATTAGTATGATCAAAAGTGTTCACAGATAGTCAAATATAACAAAGTAAAAGTGTCACTTCAACTATGTTTTTAACTTTTATACACAATAGCTGTGAACAATAAGAGAAATATGCCCAGAAAAATGTTTTTAAAAAATTGCCTACGATACCTTGATTCAGTTTCACACTTGGTGAAAAATGCACAAGAATGGGTTAATTTATAGTATAATGAATGATATTACTATTAATTTGTTAAAAGTCTTGACATAAAACCACTGGTAACAATTTAAAAAAAAAAAAAAAACTAAACTGTACCTGTAAATAAAATTCACACTCACACACACAAATAAAATAACAATCAGCAAACATAAACAAAAAAGTTCAATCACAGGAACTAAATATATGTCTTGCACCCAGGGCAAATGAGTCGCAAGTCGCGCCAGGTGAGTTCAAGTCACAGCCGTTTTTTACCATTTTTTTTACTGTTTTCTGAGTATGATACCAAAATATTTCTTTTTTTCTTTTTTTCAGATTAAAAAAAAGGTTAAATTGACATTTTGTGAAAAAAAAAAAAATTAGTATCTTAGTTGGAAAGTAGTTAAAAATGACCAAAAACAGCTGTTTATCTTCGTTGCCTGGCGCGACTTCCTACTCATTTGCCCTAGTCGCAAGTCATATGTAAATGCATGATAAAATTCAAACAACTGCAATGTCTCAACAAGATAACTAGTTCTAGACTGGAGGTTCTCTTCTCTCTAAGGACAGGAGAAATGACACATGTCATATGTCAAATGTCAGGAGAGTGAAAACTGAGGAGGTCTACAGGTGTATCGATCACAGCACACAGCCAAACTGCACACGGTATACCATATACCACAAATCCATGCTTCACCAGACAACAAACTATTGTATCACAGACATGATATATCGGCAAATGATTTTACTCATACATAGCAAATTCACCACTGCAGATAATCTAAATTTTGTTAAACTGGAGTAATTCACAGATAAGATAGATGTCAAGAAGTTATGCTAACTTTTCTTTAAGATTATTGATAAAGATGGCATAACAAAATAAAAATCTAGATGTAATATTTTCACTTTATGTTTCAAGTCTATGTGGCAAAAAAAAAAAAAAAAGATATTCCTTGATAAAGATGTTTCCACGTGATGCATGGATGAAATTACCAGAACCACTACGGCTCTATCTGTAGCCCAATAAGTGTTTGCAAATTAACTTTCTCTACTGGTATCAACTTGAGACAAAACCAACTCGTAATGTCATGCAAGCTTTCAGTCGCAAACAACTGTCTCAGATGATTGAACAAACTTATGGAAGATCCTAGTGATGGAAAGCTTGTGTGCCATCTTTGTATTTGTCTATCAGCTGAATCGTTTCTACACATCACGTTCATTCCCTATATGACCTTCCGATCCTACTGTAGCTCATCTTTTTCTTCTCTAATAATATCACTTACATAAACTGGCAAATAATTTGCCAGAGTCCATGACATAAAGATGAATAAATCTTTATCTATAGTAACTACTTCGTCAACACTGGAGGTTGTCAAGAAAATCAGCCTCAGCACTGAAACTGGCTTTTATGTTACTGATTATCAGAAAGCCAGCTTATTAAATCTTGTTTGTTTGTTTGTGTTGGGGTATAACGGCACATCAGCACAGCCGGCTTATTCTTCACATTCTCAAACAATATTCTTACTATATCAAGTGATACATTATGGATTCCTGCTAACAATGTATCTGTTGAAGTAATGGAAAATGCATCTCTTACTGTGAACTTAATTAAACCCACTGGCAATCTGTCTTTGCATCTGCCAATGTATAAAATTTTCTCTGACTACTAAGTGATATAGAATGCGCCACCCCCGAGTTTCACTCAGGAAATGATCAGTTTTAATTCATTTAAAACCCAAGTTTGACACAGAAGCAAATGAAGATCAACCATCAAATAGACAGAACTATCTCCTCATGCATCATTTTCACCTCATAGTCAGCAACAGGTATCAACGTCTGTGAGCCAGATTACACAGGCAAATGGAGAGTGTATTTTAACCAACTCAGTTACTTCCCTTTATACAGGACCCACTTAACAAACAGTTCAATCAACAAACAAAAAAAAAGGGGGGGGGGGGGGGGGAAGAATCTCTTTTCTTTCTCTTTTTTAATTTGTAAAGCAAATTCTAGAAAGTTTTGACAAAATTATGTCAATACAATGAAACCCTTTCCTTTGCCTCTTGAAGTTTTCAAATAATTTTTTTTGTGGTTTAAGTTTCATGCAAAGAAAATGTTTTTTTGGGTTTGTTTTTTTTTTTTTTTGCCCCTCATCAGCCAAGTTTGCTCAACAAGCTTTATAAAGGTGGAGGCACAAGGTTGGTTAAAAACAGTCTCCACTGAGACCAGTTGAAGCTGAACAGAGTGTATGACATAAGAGTGATACTGAGCCCGTAACTAACAGTTCTTATGAGGAATATGTTCATCAAAGAAAGAGCTTCTATTGTTTATATCCCTTAGATATCCCCATCCAGCACGTTGTATAACAAAATGATAAAGAAAATATGGATAATCTCTTCAGAATAATGAAAAGAGTTATAGTGTTATAGTATGGAATCTGTCAATGATAGAAAATAGCTTTCATCGCTGCCATAGTTTCCCCTGTACCAACCTAGAAGTATATACCTGTACAAGAAAATGACAACACCATATAGGGAAAGATGGTAAGTCTCTCATGAATAATGCAAAGCAGTTTAGAAAGAGACAGTAAACCTTTATTATATTCTGGCAGTATATCAGTTGCTCTGAATGTTTCTGTGTAAAGTTTTTATCACTGACAAAAATCAAGCATCAAACCATTATAAATAATGCAACCATTACAATATAAAATACATGTAACCGCTATAATTATGAGGAGTTGTTGGTAATTCCTCTTTATTTATTATCTCTTATTGTTATTATTATTATATCTAAAAACTGTTACAACCGAACTTTTGGAGCTAAAACTATATATTGGGTGTGCCATAACTAGCTGAAAGTGCAAATACTGAGCTTATTTACAACTTCATATATGGTGCTATTCTGGTATTGCTAAAACTGACAACCAAGATATAGCAACTGCAAACTACATCTTCCATTCAAATTTCAAACACAACTGTTGTCCAATCAGTTCATGCTAGGTTAGAAAGTTAAAAAAAAAATTATAAAATTTTCTTATCAGCCTCTCTCTCTGTGTATAAATAGGTGATTAAAAATATATATATATATTTAAAAAAAAAAAAATCAAACAAAAACACAAAAAAAGCAAAATCTTGACAATGCCATTCTGCCTATGAATGAAATCTTATTTAAGTATGCATCAAAGTTAAAAGAGAAACGGCTAACCTATAATAAATAATTCAAATTCTTAAAAATAAAAGTGCGAAAATAAAAAATGACCAACATATACTAATTACCATAGCCTACAGACTGTGGGATTGACTGACGACCAAGGTAACGGTTGTTTTCGCATGAGATGAGGAAAAAAAAAAAGCAAAGAGCAAACGTGCGATTCAGGAATTTTCATTTAAACTTTGCTAATATTTGACCATATTGCATGGGATCACATATGCTCTGCCACTCTGTTATTGAAGATGTCACCAACAGCCTAGCTGTAGTGGTACATAAAAATTTGTTTCAGGGTAGTTCAAATTATATTTTGCTCTGCACTGTTTGGGGAAAACTGAGATGTGTTGCCACAAATAAGTATCTGATATTGCAAGTATTTGCCACCTATATAATTGTTTATAACATGAATACGCAAATAAAACTGATGAATGCTACTCCCTGTAGGAAGATTTCTATTATGAATTACATCTGTGCCAAATACTGGATGCCGTTACAGTGTGACAGGTAATAAATGGATTGGATTTAGGAAATGAAAAACAAACACACACAAAAAAACACATTTTCTAACCACTCAGTGTGATCTTTCCCTACATATTATCTTCTAAATCTTCTGCCTTAACAAAACTTCATAAAGAACTTGACAGAGCAAATCTTGTTCCTTTCTCAGCTTCTTTCCACCTAGCACATGAAGTGACAAAACGAAAGACACAAAGTCAACAGCGGAGAATCTGTACTATATTATTTGGACTCTTTCCCTTGTATTTTCATCAGCAAATAGCTCTATTTATAACAAACATGATGGGATCAACCTTCCACAAACTCATGTTTTTCTTGTAGAAATCTGGATAACTGGTAAGAATATTTTATTTCCCACTAACTTGAAAAAAAAATAAAATAAATAAATTTTTTTTCGCTAAAAAAAACAGTTTCACGATACCTACTAAACAAATTGATTGACCAAATTCCCAAAGTTTATATACAGTTGTAAATTCTTGACAACATTTTGACATGTCACTATGATGGTCTCATATATGTAACAATACAGAGCTGGCTTTTGGGGCCATAATAATTTAGAGTGTTTCATTGTACTAAGAATGACAGTGAATTCTGGATCCTTTTTAGGGGCTTTTGCACAAATCACAATCACAATGATTTACTGAAAATAAAGTTAAATCAATTACTTTCCACACGATGTCTCGCAATAACTATTTATTTCGTTCCCATTTTTTTTTCTTTCTTTCTACTGGACAAACCATAGAGTTAAGACCAAAATTCACAAATGCTGCAGCTACAAAATGCTGTCAGGTATCAAGAAAAAATATATCTGCAAAATTGACAAAAAACCAAAACAGAGAAGAAATAGAAAGATTAGTAAATTTTATGCAGGTCGTAATGGTGAAGCCACTAAAGGGAAATAATGAGGAGTTCAGATAGTTACAGGCTAGCAATAAATACACAGTATTTGAGTCAGTACTGGGTGTCAAAAATCTGATGCTTTAGTACACCAAGAGCACCCAAAAGTCACAAGCCAGGCAAAATACAAGACTGTTCAATCGTTTCTTTTCTTTCTTTTTTTTTTCTTCTTTTTTTATTTTTAACTGTTTTATTTTTACCCCATTCAGGGTTGCATCCCCTGACGAATACTTTGGGTCGTCCACATTGATCTTAGCCAGGTCTTCGTCAATCTAGAAAATTCCACCCAAGTTGAAAATGTATGACGGAAAGCAAGGCATTGGGCAAAATGATAAATGATAACACAACAGGATGTGACTACATAATGATTTGATAGATAGATCACGAATGACACACATGAGAATGGATGGGGTGATGAACAAGATATGGACAAAATAGACAGATACTAATGCTGAGACTCAGAGATAATGGTTTTGGGAAGCGATAAGCTAAGGCCTGTAATATAAAAAAAATTTTAAAAATATGAGAGGTCATGGAAAGACATGAAAATAAGATAGAATATGACAAACAGCAAAGCTGGACAATGTTGTGAGAGCCTGAAGGCAATACAATCAAAAAGGAAACAGCAATTATATTTCCAGATAATGTAAAACTTTTAAATTTAATTGTTCAAATGCACTTTTATATCTGAAATAAAATAATTATTTTATAATATACTGAACTTGGCACTAGGCTGTATCATAATCTTTCAACTCAAAATGCGCTCCAAATCTTAATATTAATGTCAACCACAGAAACTATGATGTGAAAATTAAACTGACCGAAATACACAATCTTTCAATTCTTTTTTTTTTTTTTTAACAGATGATGATATCTCATTAAACTGAAATTCTGTCCATCAGTTAGTAACCCATCACTTTATGGATCAATACAATGGAAGGACTTAGGCGATATACTGAGCACAAATTTTGGGATTCTGCCAAATAAACATATGGGACTGGGCGATAGCTTTCCTATAGCTGAGGGGATCACATGCAGAAAATAGAGATGCTGTAGACAAATTCAAGAACAAAATCTTGTATGATCACTGAAATGAAACCCACAGTGCTATAAATAATGACACTACACAAGTAACAGATTGAAAATTTCATGTGATGCCGAAATCAATTGTTTTTTTTTTTGTTACACTAAAGAATAATTTATAGGCACAATAGCCATGGGACATTCTTATATGCCACATTATAATATTCACTACTTTCCTGGGTTGTATACTTCTTCATTAGCTCCAAATCCCTCCATTTTGACATTATAAAATCCTTCACTGACAAAATATCTGAACTGCTTGGTGGTCTTATTTCATTGACATGAGCGCTATAAGAGAGGAATGTGTGTACCCAACATCTACTGAAACTGACATGAAAAAGTGATTTAAAAAATCAGGAACAATGAACAAGAAACTTGGATAGTACTGAAATCAGTTTGCAAATGACAATTTAGAGGAAAAGAATGAAACAATCAAGACCAATTACAAACATGACCACATTTAGCAAATGAAAATGAAAATTCTGAAAGAAATAAAGGTTTACACAATGTCTGATTTACTAAAATCTTGTCATCAATGGGACAGGATGATTACACTGAACACTATTAGGTCCTCTATACAAGTGAATGAATTAACAACCAATGGTACAGAATTCATGTGCTCAAAATCACACCTGATCCAACCGTGCCCATAATTATCCTGTAGATTATTTCACACTTGTGATGGGTGCTGCAGTTAACAATCACAAATTTCTATTATCAAACTGCCATTACCAAATCAGCAAACCATAACATATAATTGATAGATACTTATGTCTTGCGCCCAGAGTAAATTAGTCAAAAGTCGCGATGGGTGATTTCAAGCTACGGACGTTTTTACCTATTTTTCAGACTTAAATACAATTTTTATTATATTTTCCACAAAATGAAAATTGAACTTTTTCTTACCTGAAAAAAAAAAAAAAAATTAGTATCAGAGTCTCAAAAAATAGTTAAAAAACCCCCATAGCTAGAAATTGCTTGGTGCGAATTCCAACTCATTTGGCCTGGGTACATGACACATGAATTTGTGATGATAAATTTCCCTCAAAAAATACAATTACATCCAGCAGTCAATTTAAGAAGAGCAAAAAATACAAAAAAATAAGACATTTTTAAAATGTTTCAACTCAAATTTACACTTTTGAACTTTCATCAGTATCTGGTTGGGATTTATAGATCAAACAATAATAAGTGTGAAGCAACTAGCCTTCTTATGCTCCCGATCTTTTATATATTTAAGCTTTTTGCTGCTGTAAAAAGGACAGCAAATAGCAGCAGCAGCTTCAGCGAGGCTTATAAGCTTGCGCAGATGGAGAGTGGTGCTGGAAAAAAACGGCTAAAGCCCCGACAACATGAGTATGTGCACAACATTATGAAAGATGTAAAAATATAGTGAAAGGCTACAAGCAACGACAACTTACCATGACGTGCTTGCTGGTAAGAATGAAGTTGGGGATCATGGGCTCCATGGAGTGAAGAAATTCCATGCCTCGTGCGATGTCAATGGCGAAGCGTAAGGCCTGGTTCTGGTCTACCACAATACCTGGTGAAACATAATGGTTGTTAGTGATTACTATGCACCAATGTCAACCATACTAGTGCAGCCAGAAATTGCTGAAGTACCTGTTTCTTTGACATTGTCTATACCTGTTCTGAGAACTGAAAATTTAAATTTAATGGCCAAATAATCATGAGTACAGTGGTCTCTGTTTAAGAACTTGTTACCTAGGAGCTCCATTCACCTAGGAATCCACCTCTGCTGCAAAACAATAACTTTCCACTATAATTCACCTGCCTAAGAACCTGGTCCAGTGTAGAACATCGGTCTAAGAGTTGGACGTCAGACCAGGACAAGAAAGTACTTAATGGTGTAATTTGACATCAGAGAGAGACACCAGTAGGTATGTAGTGAAATGGGATAGATGGCTCAAGGAACAGGCAGAATGGGTGCCTCATCTTGATTGCCTGGTTAGCCATACATGGACTGGTCCTGACATTTCCTTTTTGGGGGGCAAGAAGTGGAGCACTGCCCATGATTGGTTCTCTGCCGTAGATGGATTAAGTTTAGCCTCCTGACTGGTCAGTTTTTAACACTGGACTTTGGGTAGTATGGCTGATTTAAAACCGGCCAACATCCAATTGTGTCACTTATGTGAGAACCATCACAATGGAAACTCACTCGACATAAGGTCATTTTCAAGAAGCTGGGTACTACTGATGAACTTGATATAACCAAAAATGATCAAGAACAGCATTTATGTTTTCATTATTGTCCTGACAAAGAGCCAAGCGGGCTCGAAAATTTGGCAGAGATTTTATCATCACAATCAAGTTGTTTATAGATTTCTGTAATATTTGTTTTTCTTGAATTGTTTGGCTAGTTGCCAGTCTGACAGTTCTATTGTATTTTTATAAAATGATTAAGAACAGCATGTTAGCTATAAACTGCACAATGAAGATAAGGCCGAGATAATCTCCTGAGAATGGAGATTGAAAGGCCCAAACAAAACTTAACGTACAATGAAGAAAACCCCTCCTATTTGTAAAGATAAACTTTAAACTGATAGATATGAATCCTAAAGCAAAGACAGTAGTAAGATAGACAGTATATCCTTTCAATCTGGTTAAGATCCTGATTCCCTATGGGCCTATTTTTCTTTTTTTCTTTTGGTCTCCCGATGATCATGCTCTTTAGTGGAGACCACTGCACCTGATGAAGCAGCACGGTTGTTCTAATCCGAATATTATGCAGCTGAATTAACTTTGCAATCAATTCATACAGTGGGGTTCAGAATAAAATAGTAAAATGCTTTTGAAAGTTGCAGTTGTGTACCGAGTTAACATCCATCATTAACATATACAGTGAAATTCAGAACTGTTTTGGATAGCCGTACCTTTTGCATTATCTAACTCTAAAATCAATACTTTAATTTTTTATCATCCTTGCTACACTGGATCATTAGGTACAGACATTATCAGCTACTGTTTGGTGCAAAATTTGAAACAAACTTTACCATCATCATCTGAGACGGGCTACCTGCTACTGAGGCTCCAAGACAAAATAAAAAAATTTCATCTCCCGCTTCACAAGGAGTTAACAGAAATGTTCGTCAATAACAGATTTGAATTATTATGCAAGGTGTTGTAGAGACACGAACGTCTATGCTACCGTCTAAATCTAATAAAGTACCAACAGCAATCACAGACCTGACTCGCCGTGCAATGTGTTGTAGAGAGAACCAAAAGGCATGAACTGGCTGATGACAACAAGATCTGGTGGGTCCTTGGGAGCACAACAGCCCAGCACTGCCAGCACATTGGGGTGATTGAAGATTCTGGAGGCAAACACAGATGATAAACAAAATAAAGAGCCAAAACATTGAAACATTAATTGACACATAAACACACACTTTTTACAAGATGTTATATCAGTACTCGGACCGTGATTTCTATGGTACTGACAGAGAAAATGCAATATCCTTCTAAAAATGAGAAAACAAAAAATAAGTCGGACCAATGAAACAACAAAAATCCACGAGTTGTAATATATGAGACAAAGGCTCTAGAAATGAATATTTTGTACAACAACATTTGTACAGATAAAGTGTCAAAGATGCAGAAAACCAGTTTCATGGAAACTGACTAAAAAATTTTTTCTGCTAGAGTTCGAACTCCAAATCTATTAAGTTCAAAAAATAAATTTTCAGTGAAATAAAAATGACAGAATAGTTCTCAGCTACATCATGAAACAAAATGTCCACTTCATTTGAAAACACAGGTGTTCTTTACCTAAGTTTGGGAAACTCCTCTTTAAAATCTCGGATGTTTCTGTCTGATACAGTTTTCATGCTGAGAATTTTGGCCACAATGTCATTGCCTTGCCAGGTTCCTCGCCAGGTCTGGATAGAAATAAATACGGTAACAACAGAGGGTTTGAAGACAGTTGGTAAACTCTGAGTAAGAACTAATATGTGATATTAACTACTCAATAGCAGTCCGATATGTACATAAGCAGTCATAAATATTGACCTGAAAAAGGATGGGTGACCCAAAGCAATGAGAAAGTAATGACCTAACCTTAGTGAGGGACAGGATCCCTGTGGATAACCATGTCAAGATAAAAAAGTTGATGAACCCATTTGTAGGAACAATATTGACCTGTCTTTCTCCTGCATGCTATACAAAGAAATGTCACAGAATGAGCACAATATATCCAGGCTTACAAATGACAAGCAGTAGCCCAAAAGGAAAGTGGTAAATTTGATCTTTCCTCTGGGTCTCTTTGCTTGAATGTAGACACTGATGTTTGTATGATGAAGTTTTGGAATTACAACAATACTGAGGTAACCATACTGACCTCGCCTGAATGTGTCTTGGCTATATGTCCCACCAGTTGCAGTTCTTTGATGTCAATACCAGTGTGCCTGGACAACACAGCATCACCTAAGTGATAAGATAAAATGAGACAGAATAAATTTAAATTGAACAAGACAACCTTGACATGAGAGAAACATTCCCTAAGTGGGAAACCCAACCAAACATCCTCTCTGGTAAGGTAAGCTGCAAATGACAAGATGAGATAAACTCTAGTGTCAAGAAGTCTATCCCAAAAATATTCTGAGTTTTTGTTTAAACTTGTCTGTCGAAAAATCTTCAGTTCCTCTGCTGTTTCACTTTCAACTTTACAATTTCATCCCCAGTTAAATGTAAAAGAATTATCCAGGTCTGTCTGACTGCATCAATCAAAAATAGCTAAACAGAAAAGAAAACAAACAAACCAAAAAACAAACAAACAAAGCACTGTCAATTTCCATGGGATCAATTCTTTAAAAAAAAAAAAAAAAAATGAGAGAAGTGGCCTCTTTAATTTGAGTTTTTCTTGCGATATATTTCTGTACTCATCTCAGAAAGGCCGTTTAAATATGTGACATTGTCAGAAAAATTAGGATGATCAGTAGTTCTCATTGCAGAAGAAAAGATTCTTACGACTTCTTGTCTTGTATCCTAACCAGCTTCTGTCTTTGAAAGGGATCTTGCTCAAGTCTTGACCCAAGGCAACTGCTCGATCTAGAAAATGAAGCAAATGATATCAATCTATATAAATGCTGAAAGCATGCAAGTCATTTCAATATGAAAAATGAGGCAAAACTTTTTATGAGTTCATTCATCTCTTACTTCTCTTTCATAAATCATCATTCATTCTCCTCCTTGCCTCAGTGAGAACGTTGGGTCCTTAATAGCATTCCTCTGCTGGGCCCTATTTTAGGCTATTCCTTCTATGAAGCCCATTTCCACCTTTCACTCTCTCTCTTAAGGGCATCATATAATGGAATAATACTCTTTAGCAGTATCCCCTCATATTGTAAAACTCCTTTTCTTCATTCTCAGGAATGTCAATCTGTCTACATGAAAATGCAGGAAAAGTCCCTGGCATACTCTTTAGCAGCATATAAAACTGAAGTAAATTAATGGTAAATAATGCCAAATTTGGGGCCAAATGAGAAATTATTATAACTGCCAAAAAGTAGGAAATTTGACATCCCTGCATTCTACCATCTATATGAAAATTTTAACTACAGGTTTGCTCTTGTCAACAAGTTTCACATTCTTGACATTAATGCTTAATCCTTTGCACTCACAAATTAAGACACAAAGGTTCTCACAATCAACTTTGTTGGTTAATTATATAAATAATAATAATAATAATAATGGAGTGTATTTATACAGAGCCCAATCCCAATACATGGATGCAGGAGCTCTACAGAAAAGTAGAAGTTGTACAATAAAATGTACACAAAATCAGTTTCCAAAGACAAATTTTTAAAAAATACAAAAATCTTTGTGAAACTAACCATCAGTCGTACACTGTAAATTTTAAAAAAGACACACTGATTTGGCCATCAATTGTATCCACAGAAGCAAGAATAAAAATAGGACTACTGCTTATGATTGCAGCCATTTGTATCTCACATACCTTTCAACATTTTGGCAATAAGAGGCTTGCATTTGTCCAGGGGGACATCATCAAATTTGTTAGCAATATTGACTAAGGCTCCATTGTTGACAAGATCCTGTCAAGACAAATAGAAAATCAATGTTCATTCAGATATGACTCCTTCACAAGTATTCTCACATTAACAGTTTCAGGATCAATGACTTTGTACATTAACACCGATTCATGTAAATCCATATTACAAATACATAAAAAAGAGGATGTGATACCAAACTGCCACAGACACAGACAAAAGTCTGGTTGTAGAAAGGAGAGAGACAAAGTGAAGACTTATCTCACATATTGTGATGTGCCTTGATGGGGAAAAAATATTGAATTAAACCTGGCATATGACACACGGTTCAATGGTGATTGTTTTGACCAGCGCTATTACTTCCCTTTATCAGACATAAGGGTTGTTGAACAAAAAAATGTAAAGAAGGAAAAACTCACTTTTCTTCTTGTTATTAGAAAAACTGATTACAATTTTTTTAGATTATTACAACACCAGCAAGAAAAAAATAGTTTCCTTTTACAATGAATTTTTTTTTGTTACTTTTTATAATTTACATTTCAAACAAAGAGTGTAAAAGGCATTTATTCCCTCTCTATGCCGCTTGCTCAACACACCTTGTGCCTGGCAAAGGGAAACAACAAGGTTGGTAAAAAAAAAAACAATCCCCATTGCAGGCCTGAGATTCAGCAAGCCAAGCTAAGCAGCCAGCCGGGCTCCTAACCTGGGAAGTTCAGATTGCCAGAAAATGTTTCAGGTTGCCAGACCCTTTGATCGAAAATGCAGTTCTATTTTAAATTGTCTTACTATTGCTA